>CANUEY010158974.1:0-14285 GCA_948099555.1 Croton setiger | reverse complement strand
GTTCCAGACCTTGCCTTATTTCTAAAAATAAAACGGAGTCAACTTTTTATTAAAATTGGATTAGTTTTTCGTAAAAACTAAAATTTGTTCCCGAAGGGTGGCGACTCAAATATTTTTAAGACCGACTAGTTCGGCACCGCGATCCAAAATTGTTTTATCACCACTTTTTGGAAATAATCCAAAACGGACATCAACATTGGCTACCTTTCCTCTTTTCTTTCCTGGTTTCTTTCTTTCTTTCTCACTCTCGTTTTTTGCCTAGGTTTTTGGTTTTCTTTCTTTTTCTCTTGTTCTCAATCAAAACCCACGACTTAAATCTTCCTTCTAGCACCTACTTCAGCTAAAAAAAAATCCTAAACAATAAGCTTTACACCTCCAGCTTGATTAATAAACAAAAATCCACTTAAACATACTAAATCTTTCATTTAGGGTTTTCTTATAAACCCACAACCATACTTCACTCAAACCAGCCTAAACTTAAATCCAATTCTTGATTTCAGCAAGATTTTATAGTCCAAATAATTAAAATAACATATGGGTGAGGTTTCGTAAAAATCAGAATTCGAAAACGAGTCGTCGTTCGGTCGGTGCCCTAAACCGACTTCGAAGCTCGACGTTTTTCGCGGAACCGAAACCGTACGACGTTGTCGTAAAATTAGGTTTCCAAAACTCTTTAAAACATATTCATAAACATGTCAAAACATATCAAAGTCATATGGTTCATATTTTACGCAATTTCGGCATTTTCCGATCGCGCGGGTCTTAGAACCCTAATTAGCTCCGTTTGTTTCTTTCGACGGCAAACGAGCCTATAACATAACTTGTTTTTCTTATTCAAATCATAATTCATCATTTTCAAATCATATAACTCATAATTAACTTGTTTATCAAATTAAATCATGATGCATTTTTAATGAAAATGCATAAAATGCATGAAATGACGTCGGATGACGTAAGGTTTAGGTCCCGGGTGTCACAGCTTTTGTTGTTGTCTCTGCTTAAATGGTTAAGTTTTTAAAAAACTGCTTTTGATTACATTCAATAGTTTAGGAATTGTTTAAGACTTCTTATATATTAAGGACTATTTGTTAGTGATTAAATGTTTAGGGGCTGTTATGGGCATGTAAGGACTGTTTGGTTATTGTGGCAAGAATGAAGGATTGTTTTTTAGTAATTATATTATATATGTGAGAGCTGCTTTGTAAATATTTAGTATATTTAAGTACTAACTTACAATTTAAGCATGTTTGATGTTTTGCATGCTTAGGGAACATTTTGCAATTTTGCATGACAGGGACTTGTTTGGTAATTTTTCTTTATTCGTAGACTGTTTTGCTGTTTTTGATCACTTTAGGGCTGTTTGGGATTTTTCATAAATATATGGACCAATTCATAATTTATCATAACTTAAAGGACTTTTTTAGTAATTTTGCATGAATGTTCCAAATGCTTAATTTATATGTCTGTGGGGAATTTTTAGGGTTTTAATAATTAATTTGGGGACTAAAAGGTAGATTGTAATTAATTTAGGACCATTTTGTAATTATTTTTTCCTAATCGGATAAAAGAATAATTAGGTTTAGGTATGAATGTTTTACTTTTCTGCATTTTAAATTCTCCTAATTTATCGCTTTTAAATAAATGTGTTTGAACAAATGACCAAAAAGCCAATTAAGAACATCGCTAGTTAATCACGCAATGACTTTTTAATCTAACTTAAATTTTGGAAATTAAATCAAAGATGGCTAGTTTTTACCAAGCGGCGATTTAAGTGAAACTTAAATCGTCATATCCAGCCCCCTCACCCGGAACTCTGATTTTGACCGTTGCCTTTAAAAATTAAAAATGGAGTTACTTTTGGAAAAATTAAAATTGGTCTCCCGAAATTAGGTGGCGATTCTAAACCTTTTCTAAGACCGACTATTTCGGCATATATGCACATTCAAAATGTTTTGTCACCGTTTCCGGCATAAAATCAAATCAAACAACATCAACAATGGTGGACGAAAAAGAATCGTCTGGTAAATGAAGAAGATGATGAGTTTTTTTTAGTAGTTGTTTATATTTTATGAAATTAACAACTATGGTAATAATGATATTTATTTTAATTGCCACAATATTCATTCCTGGCTTACTAATTTAGCCTTTTTGCCACATCATCAAAGAACTGAAATTTATTGGTTTTGAAAAGTTAAGGATCATAATGGTGCCTCACAAACTCTAGGGAGTCAAATGATTTCTACCCAATGTTCAAGGCAAAATGGTGTTTACTCCTCGACATGTCAACATTTTTTTTGCAGCACGTGGCTCTATTCAAGCGCTCAAGTGTGATCGTCATATACTTACCAAAACTCTGGCGTGGCGAAAGACTAAAATGTGTCCACTTTTTGAAAGTTCAAGGATCAAAGCGGCGCTTTGCAAAAGTTAAGGAGTGAACTGACTTCTTGCGTAAAAGTTTAGGGGCACCCCAACGTTTTTCTACAACCAAATTGGCGTCCGTCCAACCAATTGGTCGCCACCGCATAAAAACGAAGAACGACAAGCACTTTAGTTTTGCGCAACAGTCAAATTAAAATAACATCGATCAAGGAATTTCATTTTGGAGTGTATGCCCAAATTCTCAATCTTAGGGTTCCTTTTCTCCGTTTCTCTCCTATCTTTGGATCAATCGCCTCGAAGAAAATATCTTCAGTTACGGAGGTCAATTTCCAATTTATTCATTCATTCCTTGTCACATTGCAATTTCGGTTTCATGTTTTCGCAGCAGCTATAGTTTCCTTTGATCTTGCTTCTTGGCAATATCTAGTTCATTAATGGATGTTTTAAATAATCTGAGTTCAGTTAGTTTCAGTTTGAAGTGAAATCAGAGTCTGGATTCAAGAAGTTGCAGAGATGATTTTCTATATCGTTTACTGATACTGTTTTACAGGAATTTGAGCTGAGATTTCGGACTGAAGTTCGACTATAAACAAGATGGTGAGATCTCATTGTCTTATCATAGTTTTTTCCCCGTCTTTTTCAGGGTGCTGAAGGCTGATGCTTATGATTTTTCTTTTCTTGAACATAGAATTATCTTATTGGAGCTTTTAAGCCAGCATGTAATATATCCATTATATTTGCTGATGGAAAAACTCGCAAGCAGGTACATTGCTTATTTTTAATGGTGTATACACATTTTTTTTCTTGGCAAATCCCTGATGAAAAGAAAATAAACTATTAAAATGAAAGTATGTAGTTTCAGGCCTAAAAGAAAATAAACTATTGAAATGAAAGCTTGTTCAGTTGATTTACTTTGTAGTTATGCTAAGGAATTATTGCAAGGTTCTATATGAGTTAAAAACAATGGACTAACTCATGATTATACTTTAAACCAATTTATTCTTGCATTTCCGTTTTCAGGCTGCAAATGTGAATGCTAACATGCTTTAGTGCTGTATATAGAGTTTGATGATGTATTATGTTGTTTGATATGTTGATGATATTCTTATATTTAAATCTGTTTTATAGGTTCCAATGAAAAAGGAAAACGGTCAAACTGTTATGGTTCCTCTTTTCCAAAGTCAAGAAAATATTGCTGGAAAGGTGTTGTAATTAGTATTTATTTTTTGTATGTTGTTGAGTATGGTGAAGATCATATAATTTATCCATAACAGTTATGGTTGTTCCTCTTTTCCTAATGCGTTGTAAATTTGTGGTTTGACTTTAGATTTCAATAGAGCCATTTCAGGGAAAGAAGGTAGAACACAATGGAATCAAAGTTGAGCTTCTTGGTCAAATAGGTGAGTTTTTCCACTACTTCTCCAGTCTGTTATTGTTTAATTTGCAGCAAAATAGAGAGTCATAATATTTACTTGCATTTTGCTATGATATTCTGTTCAATTCTTACCATCAATGAAATTGTGGATAATTTTGGAGAATATATTGAAAATTTGAATGGCTGTATAGTGATTGTTTTGTGGAACATGCATTATTTCTCTCCCTGCAGATTACTTTTACCCAAAATGTTTTCTAATCTACAAGATGGGTTTGGTTATATGTTTGTGCATTAGATATTTTGTTACACTTTACATCTTATAAGGCTTAGTGATGCAATGTCTTTACCATTTTTTCCAGGTCATCTTGGGTCACAGTTTTTTAAACTAGCTCAAGTCTGTTTTGTTTCTTGAAAAGTTGTCAAAGTTTGTTTGCTTTATAGTTTAGGTTCTCTCATTTATTCCTTTTCTTCTTGAATCTTGATCATAGTTACCAGATATGTGGAACATTCCAGTTCGTGGGACGGGAACGGGGATGCGATATGCTAGGTATTAATAATTTGGTTCAGTAGAGTACGCTTAGTTGATAAAAAATTGTATATCGGTCCAATAAGAAACATTTATTTGCATTTTCTTAACAATTTAGAATCTTAAAACAATTAAACTCTTAAACTGCCCTCTGCCTAAATTATCATCTCTTTTCATCATGATATATCTTCTCTTTCCTCTAACTCAATTCTTAAATCCCTACCCCTTCTCTATCTTATATTTTACCAATTCTCTCTTTGTCTCTCTCTTTCATATTAATTTAATTTTTTTTTTTCAAAATCATAATCAGCCATGAAAGACAAGAGTTAACATACTTCATATCCAGCTTTTGGCACCTTCTTCTCTTACTTTCTGCACAAATTTTACCAACTAATGGGTTCGTTAGATTTGGTGACCTAGATCACGTCCCACAGTGTTTCCGCACACAAAAGAACCGCGTTTTGTGACGCATGATCTGGTTCACTGTAACTAGGAATGAGGGGGAATCCTGGTAACTATTTTTTCTTAGTGTAGTTAGTAATTGTATGAGAGTTGTTATCCCACATTGGTTTGCTAACAAGAAATTTAGTGCTTACAAGCACAAAATATTTTATTTGAATCAAATAGAATTTGGTGGGAAATAATGGAGCGAAACTAAATTTACTATGAAATATAAAATAAAATTTATAGTCAAAAGATGGGCATTTGGGCGCTACTTGTTATTTCCTAATTTGTTTTAATTTTTATTTTTGGAATTGGCTAAATTATTAAGATTAAGACAACTAAACAGTCTAATGACAGTTTTTTGCAGTTATTAAAATTTGAATTAAAACTGCTGGTGTTCCTTAAACAAAGGGATATGTCTATTTGGAGTTTTCCATGCATTATAAATCTATGTTAACTCCAACTCAAAATTACTACAACTATTGAATATTCATCTTTGTGTTCTGATTCTGACTTAGTAAAAACTTTAGGAGTACTGCTTTTAAAACCTGAAATTAGCAGGGGCATTAATTCCTCAGTTTGTGAAGTACTGTTATGTAAGTTCATTCTTGAATCGTAATAATGTTCAAGCTACAGATACTAGTTAACTTCTCTCTATATCCTCCTTTTCTTCTCTTATGCTATATTGTTCTTCTCTTTCCTCTTCTCTTTGTTGGCTGCTTCAATTCCTTTTGCATTATCCTTTTCTTAATCATATTCCATTTCTAGCAAATACTTTCTGCCAGCTCAGCATCTGCACAGAATTTATAAAATTACAATTATTTCTAGATGTTAGGGATCTGGTATTGCATTTTGCAGAAAAATCGTTAATTCACCCATAAAAGGCCTTTTCACCCCTTATTGACCTTAACCTACATGAGAGGCTGAGGATTCATAATGTTATCTACAGAAATTTACATGTAGCCATAAATGACCCTCCAAGAGTTTTGCTATGGAAGGTTTCGTGTAACAGGTGATATATCCAGATATAAAGGCTGGGAGCACTAGGAAATTGAAAGGGCAGATTAGTAAGCATTACTGTCTTGGGAGTTTATTTTTTGATATGGGGAAGGATGACTTTCACCAGCCAGATGATCTATGTGCCTAAAGCCCTAAACTGCTTAATAGTCTTGTTGATGTATCTGGGTTATTTTTGTGAAGCTGTTTCACTTATGTTCAATGTCTGCAGTTGTAATTTGTTGCTTAATTGCTTTCAAAAGATTTGAGATCATTGACCATCGTACAATTCTTTAATAAATTATTCCATTTTGCAGAAATGTACTTTGACCGGGGCAATTTTTATGACTTCACATCCCTTGGTGAGTATTCATCTATTATTACTTTATTATAAATTCTCCAAGTTTTTGTTTTTGGAGCTGTATTTTGCGTGATTTCAGTGGTTTGAGATCTAGACTAGAGTGCCTAATTGGACCAAAGATCCCGGTCAATCCTACCTAGGTTGCTGTTTTAAATTTTAGTTCCTTTCTGGTTAGTCTGTGTACCCTTATGACCAACAGTCAAATGGGGATAATCAGAAGGAACGTTGTCAGTAGTTTGCTTAATTTTCTATTTTAACATGAAAATTTTTTAAGGATGGCTTGGTTGTTTCATGAGCTATTTAGTGGAGAAACACAGGTTATACATATATATTTATAGGCTATACTGACAAAGTGTTCTTCATTTTTATTGTACATTGGTGTCTCATGTGAATGCTCTGACTATCAATAATTGCAAAAGTGGATACTTCTATTTGGAGCATCCAGGGCTTATTTTGGCTACAATCAAATTTAAATGAGCTGCAATAAACAAGAGGTGGCTCTTGTTTCTGTCCCTGGCTTGAAATTGTTGAATTTGTAACAAACCTTTCAGTTCGAGTTCAGTGACTAATTTGTCTTTGAAACCTTGATTTTGTTAATTCCACATGAGCTGAGAAGAGGCACCAAAATTGATTTAATTTTGATTTTAGTGTTTGTTACTTGCTTGCAAATGGAAAAGATCACCTTAACTAGCCTAAATCTTATATTTGTTTGGTTCCTGTTATGCTCAACTATTCCATTGCATTGCCTTATCTTTTTAAAAGTATTGATGCATCTAGTTTTGCAGTTAAGCCAGTAAATGTGAATGGTCAATTTTTGGTAGCTGCATTGACAATTTCAGACCATCAACACAATCACTTTTACTTCTGTAGTTCTAACTTATTCTTGTTTGCAGTACGTGAATTGGATGTTCCTGGAGAAATATATGAAAGGAAAACGTACCCATTTGAGTTTTCTACAGTAGAAATGCCCTATGAGACATATAATGGGGTGAATGTGAGGCTTAGGTATGCAATTATCTAATTGTAGTTTTTTTTCGCCTAGTTTCTGGCATATGCTTGTTTATCCTGATTGCCATTTGGACCACATGCAGTTATTTTGGTATTACAATCATTTAAAATTGATTTGTAATAATTTCATACCTTTGTTTGATGAGAAGTAAATATATGTTTTATCAGACAAAGTGTCACAAAAGTTTGCTTATTTGCTCTTTTATAGGTACGTTCTGAAAGTGACAATCAGTCGTGGTTATGCTGGTAGCATTATTGAGTACCAGGATTTTGTGGTAAAATTTCTGTTCATTGCCCCATTCTCTGGGACAAATTCTTACCTGCATAGGCACACAACACTTTTTTTTTTTCTTCCTCTACATATATCATAAACATATTTATGAAGCCATTAGCTATATTTATTTGATATTTAACTTTATAAGCTTTTTTTTTTTTTTTTTTTTTTTTTTTTCAAATAGCTGAATTTATTCTTTTAAGATTTCTTAAATATGTTGATTGCTCTTACTAAAATATAAATTTGTATAGTTTTTAAATGTTTTGAATTAGTATTGATCAACTTTTGGTTACCATTTACACTTTTTATTCATGAATAAATAGTAAAAGATAAATAAATGAACAATTCAATACTTGAGTGTATATAAACATATTAATATATATACTACACATTCAACACGTATCAAAATATAAGTTTGAGATGAAATTGCAAATAGTGCTAAAGGATTACAATTGTTAAAAAAAAAATACCTAATCTCTCAGCCTTAGTAATATCATATATTTCTTCCAAATTTTTCCTTTTTATAGTATTATAATTCTTGCATCATAAAAGATCTCATAGAAACATATCATTACTCGTATTTGTCTTGACATCATTTTAATGTATCAGGTACGCAACTATTCGCCACTTCCATCCATCAACAATAGCATCAAGGCAAGTCCAGTATTTTAATATTGCAATCTAAACAAGGAATTATTTAACATTTCTCTTAATTATGTCAAATCCTGAAACCTTACTTTGTGGTGTTTTACCAGGATGTAAGTTGTACTTTTGTGATGTCTTCTTTGAATGTATGATATAAAAGTTTATCAGGAATTCCATCCTAGGCATGGGCAATTGCTGGTATAGCCCTTGGAGGCAAAACTGTAGCCCATTAAACTCCTAATTAGTTTTTTCACTCCTTGAATTGACTGTGGCTAAACTTCCTGTGGTTGGCAACGAACAATACTATTATCACAATTTAAATCCTTATTCCTTGGTAGCTCCCAGCTTACTGTCGCTCTTTTTCCATTCTCACACCTATAATTGCCACCTGCAAAAACCATCATAATCATCTAAGACTCTGTAACTGCATGTGAATTATTTCCACCCACTTCATTACTGCTCTCCCCTACGTGCCAGAACTAGGATGAGTTTAGTGTAACCCCTCATTGTTCCTAGCCTAAGCTGTAACTATTAAATAGAAAGCATAATAGCTCAATCAATGTGGTCACAAGGGGCCACCACCTTTTTTTTTTTTTGCTGGTGCATAATGCGTCACCATATATAGAATTGATAAAGAAAACTTCTCCATAGTTGAAAAAGAATAACATCTGAACAGTATTTGCTCTAGTTAGCTAAAGACCATTAGCAAGTCGGTGTCTACATTAGCCTTTTGCCAATGTTTGGGATGGAAGCTCTGGTTGTTTAACTATTGATGGTGCATTTTTGCTGTAACTTTGATGCAATTCAAACTGCAAAGATGAGGTTTTTTTGGCAACCTGAAACACACATGCCCATGCATTGCCTAACAGGCAACTATATCATTGTTTTGATTTTGTAATAAATGTCATGCAGATGGAAGTGGGAATTGAAGATTGCTTGCACATTGAGTTTGAGTACAATAAAAGCAAGTAAGTCAATCAGTGATATCTGTCAATCTTATATTGATTGTTAGGGATGCTTTTGATTAGGATGAAGTGTTCAAGTTGTGGATCTGTAATGTGAAATTCAAGGTCTTATGCTTATTGGATTACGCTGGACCAGTACCTGCTCTTGTTCATGTTATCCAGGTGCTTTGATTTGTAACTGGATGTGACATGATTTTGGGTGTTTGAAGGTGGAATGCACAGTCTAGTTGTTGACATCCTTTTAAGATAACATTAACTAGGTGTTCAAAGTGAATAAGACGTCAATTTTCTTCCTACAGCTCTGTACTGGTGCATCTTTTTTTTTTTTTTTTTTTTTTTTTTCAGCTCATTGAAAGTTTTTAAATCGTACAGGTACCATCTCAAAGATGTTATTATTGGTAAGATATATTTTCTTCTGGTAAGAATCAAGATAAAGAATATGGATCTTGAGATTAGGCGCCGGGAATCAACAGGTGCAGGGGCAAACACACATGTTGAGACAGAGACACTTGCAAAATTTGAGTTGATGGATGGAGCTCCAGTTAGAGGTATGTCCAAAATAATGTTGTCTATTTTTACTTTAGCCTATGAAGGAGAAACCCTAGTTCAATGTGGCAACAGAAGTGTATATATATATATATATATATATATATATATATATATATATATATATATATATGGTCTAAATTGGACGGTCTAGATCGAACAGTCGAACTAAATCTTGAGTGTCTGTTTATAAAAAATATTAAAAGTGATTCAAACCACAGTTAATCGGCCACAGTCAACCTGTTGGTAGCAATTTGGTTCAATATGCAGTTTGAGATGGATTGAAAAGAAGATAAGAAGAAAATGAAAATAAATTTGGGAGAAAACTTATAATTATGTATTTATTTAGCACGGAACTCATAGATGGTAATTTGCTTACTTTCAACGTAAAAACTATTTAGAAAGAAATTTTTATACAAATGGGTGATTTATTGTTAGGTATAAAATCATACACTATTTTGTAACTTATGCTCATATTATTACTAGATTAGTCGTATGGCATTAAGGAAATTAAATTTTATATATTAGCTAAAAAAATAAATGTTTAGATATATCCCTTCCTGTTTGGTTCCGGTTGGACTTCCAAAAATGGGACCAAATCACTAATTGCAGTTTGAAAATTTTCAAACCTATTCAATACATCAACATTTTATAAAGTTGGTACAGTTTGGATTTGGTTCGTGTGGGCAGTTCACAAGCACCCCTGAATGGGTTCACAGTGAGGGAATGACAAGGATGTCACCTTGTCTCACTTTGTCCTTCATGGGTTGCATGTTATAAGGACAAGAATGAACCCATTTTAATGTCATTGTCCCTCCTCCCTATTGTAATGCTCTAATACAATACATAACATGATCCTGATTAATATTTATTGAAAAATCATAATAATAGTAGGATAGGAATTTAGAGACAGAAATTGGAGAATAAATATTGGTTTTCCTTTTAGATGGTCTGAATCATTTCTTATGATAGATGAGATATATCCCTTGATTTTATCATCCAAGGTTTTAACAGGATGGATTTGAAAGATAATATTGATTATTGCAGGTGAATCAATTCCAATCCGTCTCTTCCTTAGCCCTTACGAATTGACACCGACACATCGCAATATTAACAACAAATTCAGTGTGAAGTATTATTTGAACCTTGTTCTGGTTGATGAAGAGGATCGGCGCTATTTTAAGCAGCAGGAAATTTCAATATATAGATTGCAGGAAAATTCATGATTGGACATGAAGCTTTAATTAAACTGGTGTTTCATCTTGTGAAAGAGACTGGAAGATAACTGCTTTATGAGCTAACACTGTAAATTTTTAAAGATTATAGCTTGAATTGTTAAATCGGAACCGTGGGATCGAAGCTCTGTTATGTGGGGATGATGGGTCTCTATTGGCATTATTGGTGCTCTCGCACATTGGATTATATGCTTCCAAAGTAAATGGCTTAGCTTGGTTGTAAAGGATCTGGGTTTTCATTTTCTTTTCCTTCTAGAACAGCTAACATAGCCCTCTACCTTTTTCACTTCTATACACTGACTCGTGGAATTGTGATTTCACATTTCTCTCGTCAGTCAATTTGAAGTTCCTTAATAATGTTCAGTTGCTTTCAAAAAAGCAGGTTTCAGCACTTCAGAAATACTGGCAAAACTTGTGAGCTGAATGATCTAGTTTAGTCCGCACTTGTTCAGATTTAAGATTTTAAAAGATAATTGGAAAATAGTCTAAAATTGGCAGTTGTAATATAAAATTGCAGCGGTAGCAAAAGGTTCTATTCAATTTTTTAGAACCAACAGATAATGCGTTTTATAACAATTTGTTTAGTATTGTTATGATGGATGTTATAGTTAATTTAATTAATTATATATATTGATAGTAATAAAATTTATATAATAATAAATTTTTGTTAGAGTACTATTAATTATGTTATGGATAAGGAATGAAACTAAAAATATTAATAAATTTTATAATGTAAGATGTAATTTTATTTTAATGTTAATTTTTTTCATCTCGTTCCTCTGAAAAAATTCGAGTTGTGAAGTCATTTCTCTGTTTTGAGCATGTTCATCTTCTTCTGTTGCGAATGCTTCACCGCAACTCCATAATTTTCGTCAAAAATATGATAAAACGGTATGGAATTTTATCGATAGCAAGATTTTCGTTGGAAACCAATCAGAAATGACCTGAACCGTGTTGAAAACTTATAGATCTAAATTTTCAAAGAACGGCACTGCAAAAAGTCATTTAAAATTTTGAAAAAAGGTGTTATTTATTTAAATATTTATATTTGGTGCCATTTACTAAACAGATACTTAAAAAAAGTGATATTTATTACTTTTTTCAAATTTTTTTTTAAGATTTTGACCTAATCTGCTCTCCAATTCTTCAAATTTTCAAAATATAAAAACCAAACAAGGGAATAGGAGGTAGGAAATGTATGTTCTACATCCTTATTTCTCCCACACATATATTCCGTTGGTCAATATTCTGACTTCTGTTTCCTACGATTTTTTGTTGGGACTTCTGTTTCCTAGGATTTTTTGTTTGAATCTCGACAACCAACAAGGGGTTTTAAGATTGATGAAAATAGAATATCTCTTGCATGAATGTAGAAAAACAATATCATATAGGAAACGAGACTACTGTCTACTGCATGTAGGTTAAGTCGGGTTTTACAGGCATGGGTTTCGCAAGTGAGATTTCGGCTTTTTACGGCCTAATTTTTTTATATTATTGTGATGATATGACACTTGCAGTTGGTACGCATTACTAATACTCTGTTAACTGGACCTAGAATCACGTTTGGACTGGAACTAACAGTCGCACTAATAACCTTACCGCGAGGTAATATAGGGTAGAACGAAGATAAAAGAAGTCGAAGTATGCAATGCAATTTCTAACAATTCATATGGGAAGTGGTAAATTAAACAAAGAATTAATTAGTTACCAAAACGATATTGATTTGTTTTATTTAGTTTGAACTTTAGAAAGAAAAGATAATTTAATTATGTGAGCTAATTACTAAATACAACCCAAACTAGATTTATTAAAATTCGGGGATTATTTGAGTGCATAATCCTCAGTAGAGTCGTTAGACTGTTTTAACCCCTAAAAAAACAAAAGGTTGAAAGGTGTGATAGGTGAATTTTGAGGAAAGGATTCCGACAATGTTCGCATTTGCTTCTGTTTTTTTTTTTGTTCTGAAAAAACAGTGATAAAACCATTTCAGACGATTGCGATGCTATACAAATTGGTCTTATAAAAAGTTTTAGAGTTGCCACCCATATCGGAACCAATTTTAATTTGTTTTAAAATTAATGATTTGACTCCATTTTAATTATTAAGGCATGATCTCAAACTAAAGATTCTGGGTTAGGGAATAAGGTACGATATTTTGAGTTTCACTCGAAATGCTGACCATATATACTGGTCGTACTTAAATTATCTAGTCTTTCTAAGTTCAATTTTAGTTTTAGAAACCAATGAATTATTAATTAGGTGAAGTGGAATCCTAATTCTATTTGGCAAAACATTATTTGCATTCAAATAAAGTATCCATTCAACTAATTTAGCATTCGTCCAAGCATACATTCAAATAAGTAAATGGGGCATTAAAGTAAATAAATCTTCACCGTCACTTTGGAGGAGCAGTTACAACTTAATCCCTAAATACATTCTTTCCTTTTCAAAATAATCCTTGAATTCCCCATAAGGCATATGACAATTGTTCATGCCAACCTCTATGATTTTGAATTTTTTTTGTAAAATGACCTTTATTGATTTATTTGTCGACTCTGCAACCCCATTTGTTTATGGCCTATAGGGAGATGACCTGTGATGCTGGATCTTCTTCTTTCTCAATAGATCTGCAAATTCTCCTTGGAATGAGACCCATTATCAATGATGATCTCAATAGGCGTGCCATACCTACAAAGAATATTGGTACGGCAAGCTGTGCTACTTTCTTAGCATCCAAATAGAATAGGAAGTCACTTTTACCCACTTCATGAAATAATCCATAGCTACTAAAATAAATTGATGTTCATTTGAAGCCTTTGTGTGTATCTTGCCAATAACATCGATTCCCCACATAGTGAAGGGCCACAGAGAGCTAATAGAATTCAATAAATCAGGAGTTTACTTCGTCAACTTGGCAAATATTTGACATTGATGATACCTCTGCACGTGGTCCACACAATTTGCATTCATTGTCAACCAATAAAAGCCCAAGTTAACAATCTTCCAGGATAATGTCATTTCATGCATGTGAGGGCTGGATTCTCCACCATGTACTGATTCCATGATTGACTTAACCTGTAACAACCTATAACTTATATGCATCATTAAAACAGTCCAATTTTTAATTATCATACACATGACATGCTATATAACCTTATTGCTACAACCCCTATACCAGATATTACAAGCCACAATTATAATTTACAAATTATGCACCTATATGCGAGCAATGACAACTAACATGCATGCAACATGCCATGTAACATCCTCTCTTATACCTTACGTCATAAAACATGTCATTTTTTTTATAACATTTTAATCTCTTAGATTAACCTAAGCCAATTTTAATCATTCACTTAACATATAACAGAAGCATTAAACCACATCTCATACATAACATATAACCAACCCATATTTACATATCATTAGTCCTGTTTATCCAAAAACCTATTAACATAACATGTTAATAATATACATATACCAAAACATATAATTATGCTATACAAAACATAGTATAAAGCAAAAACTATA
>CANUEY010158891.1:0-19855 GCA_948099555.1 Croton setiger | reverse complement strand
AATAAAGATTAGCAACCATTCATCAAATTTTCGAATTTATATGTTCTTGTTGAACTTATAAAACCGTGTGAGAGAGAGTGAGTTTCCTCTTTTCTTCTTTGCACAAGGAACTTTGATTAACTTATCAACCTTAACAAGTTGTGGCGTTCTTCAATCTTCCGTTTAAAATCCTTTGCGTACGAGCGGTTCTTCATCCATTGCGAGCTATTGCGAGCTATTGGGTCCGCGTCAGCTCATCTTCCATTAACATGCTTGCTTGATCCTGGATCCTTCTAGAAACTTCCCCTTGAGCCCATGAGTTCAACCTAGCTTGAAATTTCTTAGCCATGTTCCTTGTGATAGGTCCATTGGCTAGCTTAGGTGGTTCCTGGCTTACATCAGTATTCATGTTTACAGAATTGAATTTACATGTACTTAATTTTATTGATATTTACTTATTTATATTGATATTTAATGAATTGTATTAATATTTACTGTTATATTTACTTTTAAGATTCAATAAGCATCAATAAAATCAATAATAATTTTGATGTTTTAGAGTGTTTCTATACTTTTTTAGATTACATTCTTTAAATTTAATAAGAGTTAATAAGAGTTAGAAATAATTATATTCTTTAAATTCAATATGAATATGCAGAATTAATAAGATTCAACAAAAATTAATAATTTTTCAATATTTATTTATTTTTATTTAGCTTTTACTAATTTTTTTTATTGAATATTATTGATGTTTATTGAAATTTAGCAAGTTTTGTCATCTTTATCTTTTTCACATTAGATACTTGATATGATGAAACCTAATAAATTATTTATTATCAGAATGCTCTCGACTTGTAAATTATCATTGAGAATCAATAAGAATAGGTAATATTTTTTATCATAATTCTTTAAATTATTATATATTTTTTGGATTATATTTTTAGATTTATTAAGAGCCATTAAATAAGAAATAATAATATTTTTTTTATGATTATTTCAATTTTTTATGATTTGATTATATTTTTAATAAGAATCAGTTTCATTAAAAATAAATAAAAATTAGTATTAAAGAATAAATAAAAATCAGTATCATTGAGAATCAAATAAGAATGAGTAAAGATTTTTTGCATAATTCTTTGAGTTTTTATGTATTTGTTAAATTATATTATTTAAATTCATTAAGAAGCAATGAAAGTTAATAAGAAACAGTAATGATTTTTATATATAATTTTTTCAACTTTTATACAGAATTAATAAGACTCAATAAGAGTAATTAAAAATTATTAAAATTCGATAAGAATAGTAATTTTTCCCTGTTTATTGATTGTTATTGACTTTTACTAAATTTACTATCAACTTTATCTTCTTTATCAAAGAAAACCCTAGCCCCCATAGTTACCTGAAATTTTCAACGGCGATGAAAACCTAACAAATCACATATCATCGGAAATCTCTCAATCTTTAGATTCTGAATATAGCTTCAAGTTGGAGATCCATCGCCAATAAAATGATGAATCGAAGTTTCAAAGATTTCAAATCTAAAGAGAAACCAAAATTATATTTGACTTTTTATTTCAGTCGCCTATTACCAGAGTTTTGATGCCACTGGAGGTTGACGTCACCTAGGTTGGTGACTAGCATCACTAGCTGGCTCATTCTGGGGTTGAAGTGGTGATTAGAGGTGGTGTAATTAATTTGCATTGTTCCTGCTGGTTTCATTCATTTTCCTATTTTTTTTTAAATATTTTATTTTTTATTAGAAATGGGTAATTTTGATATTTTTTAACATTTTTTTTCCTAATGTACTATTTTTTAATTTTAAATCGTATATGTCATTTATTTAGTAACTAAATTTGATTTTTACTACTTGTTAATTGTTCCAAAATGTTTTAGTATTAACAAATTGAAGTTATTATATGCTATTAATAATTATTATGAAAGTAATAATTATTAAAATAAAAAGTAAATATTTTTATCATTGTGTTTTTTTAAATTATTTACAAGATTTATAATTATGAAAGAATTAAATATTTACTAACTAATAGATATTCAAACGGTTAAATATTAGTTAAATAGTTGTTTTTATTAAATACACCTAAAAAGCTGAATAATAAAAACTAAGTAGGTTGACATTTGATAAAACATTATATAAAGAATTAAAAGTTTTCGTAAAACTGAACTTCATAAAAATAACTTTTAATGTTTTGATCGGTTATTACTTTAAAAACTGTTTATAAATACAGTCCTAATTATGGTTTGAAGGAGAGTGAATGAAAAAAGAATCTATGTGTGGTATTTCTTTATTTTCACAATTACTTACAACAATTGCTTACAGTTATTGGTCTGGCCAAAAAATTAATACAAACTACAAATACATTAATTTGATATAGATTTAGAATTTAATTAAGAATCATTAACTATATCTAAGCAAGAATAATTATCGACTTCCCCAACAATAGCATAAATCTATTGTGCGTATTGATTGTTAGAAAGTAAATCATACATTAAGTACTTCCCACTCCATGTTTCTGTTCTCTAATTTCACTCAATGCTTGTGTGTCATCACTTATTAAATTAATAAGTAATGAAGTACAGTTAACTGCAATGCAAGCCTCAAACCGCACCATAATTCACAGTTTTATGAAATTGCAAATTGCAAACCGCATTGTAATATGGAATTTAGCAGAAGATTGCAGTTTTAAACCGTGAAGACCAAATTTTACAAAATTAAAATATATAACTTGCCAACAATTCCAAATTTATTTATTTTTTATCTTTTTCCGCATTGTACAAAATCAATATTAAAATCCATCAAACTATTAATTAAACCTATCAAAATTCCAAAATCTAAGAATTTTTCAATTAAATATACCCAAAGTCTAAAATCTAAGAATTTTTCATACCTAAACAAAAAGATAGTTTAGTTTTATATAAACATATTGTTTGCAGTTGAATCCCAAACCGCAACATAACTTATGGTTTACCTAATCACAAATTGTGAACTGCACTATAAATACAGTTGCGGTGTAGATGGTTTTGCGGTTAGAATTATTTTCTCACCCCTATAAATATTAATCATTATTGTTAATATCATTCGACTTTTAATTTTTATAAGGCTCTTCAATCCATATGGAAAAAAAAAATCATACTTGAAAGAACAAAAACAAAGTGATGAAAAGGGACTAATGAAAAGTGAGTCCCTTTTATACAAAAAAAACTAATTAAATCACTTTTAAGTAATTAACTAATCAAATCAAATTGAGTAGAATAATTAATCAACTTGTCCTTGGATTTTTTTCCATAAATAATCCGTAACGTTTCACTTTTAGCATTTCAAATAAACAACCGAATTAAGCAATTAACTAATAAAATCCAACTGAGCAGAATACGCTCTTATATTTTTCGCCATAAATAGTTCTATAACGCTTCACTTTTAATATTTAAAATAAACAATCGAATTATGTAATTTAGTAATTAAATCCAACCGCGTCAAATAATTAATCAATCTGCTCTAAGATTTTTTTTCCGCTATAAATAGCCCCTTAACGCTTCACTTTCATCATCGCAAATAATATTTCTATTCTTTTAGTTAGATTTTAAAAAAAAAAAATGATTGATGCCCTGTGGTATGCCCTCCGAGCAAACCCTGAGAGTGCTCTTCCTTTTCCATGGGAACGTAGATATGATGCTATGGTATTTTTTTTTGTCTCTCTTTTGTGCACACACATGCACTAACTATGCTCTATCACTTTCATTTTCTATTTTCTTATTTTACATATATATTAACACTTATTGTATAATAAATTGAATGTTACTCAGAGTTGAATAAGATTAAAAGTTTTAAAAGTAGATTTGAAGTACTTTTTTATTTATGAGCAAACAAAGAAATTTAACTAATCCCTCACTATCAAACCAATTGTTTTCATGTTATTCGATATGGGTATGTATAAAGTAAATCTATGGCTGCAGCGGAATATGTTGTACTACAAGAACAATACCGATGGAACAATGGCTATTGATCTAAGGAGCAAAGTGAACGTAGGAGGTGGAATGTTTCATCTGAGTGACTTGTGGTCGGAGATAACCGGCCGGAGCTGCTCCTACATTGACCGCCGCCATCCTCTTTTCATTGAAAGCAGCCAATACAACCAAGACCCCCCTTTTCTGGTTGCAGCTTGTTGTTGTGGCCCTTTAATCTACTTGATTGTGCCAGAAAATATCGTCTCTTGCCCTCTTTGTTATTCTCAGGTGCTCTATGTTGGTTAGTTAATTAATTATCTTATTATTGTATAAATAAAAGAAACTAAATGTTTAAGTTTGGTATTATTATTATGTACTAGAGTTAAAAATCTGTGCGTGGAATGGGATGTAAAATTAAGGAAACTATATAATTATAATAAAATATGAATTATTTTAATATTATTATCATGTTTTTATCTTGTTTAACAAACTAATTAATATCGTACAATTTGTAAAAATTAAAGTGACACTACGAGATTGCTAGTTTTAATTTTAATTTTCATAACCTGCGTTAAAAAAAAAAAAAAAACTCAAATCCGAATTAATTAATATTTATAATTTGTTAATCTGATGACAAAAACGGAATCGCAAAATAATAAAAAAAAGAACATTTTGTATAATGTAATCAGAAAAGGGCTGTAAACGCTTGTTGTTTAATTGGCAGGTAGCAATTAAATTTTCTTGACTTGGCAACTAACGGTTAAAAGAAAAAAGAATATTAATATATAGAAATGTTAGTTTTACCATCCTAATAAAATATTTTAAAATAGCATCTAAAATCATAAATTAGTTTTTTTTTTAAAAAAAAAAATATTATGATAAATATTGGATACTCATATTATGGTCCAGATATTTAAATTCAAAGCTTCTCAATCTTCAAATTCTATATAAAATATGAGAAAAAATGAGAAATAACAAAATCATACCCTAATTTGAGTTAATTAACATAATATCTATTGACAAGAACATTCTAGCAAATAAGTTTTTGAATACAATGTTAAAGTGATTTAAAACTTCAAAAGTTCAACCCTATAAAAATAAATTAATGAATTTCAAAATTACAAACTCTGAAATCAGTTTTAATACCATTTTTTAAATATATTTTATAATACCTACAAATTTTGAAATTTTAAATTTAACTTAAAATAAAATCTAAAAATATTGAAGAGAGAAAGGGGGGTAATTGGTAAAACAAAACTACAAACATGTCCAGCTCACACCTTACTATGATACATTTTCTTTTGCCGTTTCTTCTTCTCTACGATCCCAAATATTTTATTTATTCTAGAACTATCTACTAATTATTATTATTATTATTATTAAAAAAAATATCTCCTTAAATGTTTTATATAGATATTGACAGCTAAACGCAATTCAAATAACTAATTCTATCGAATAAATTTTATCTAAATCTACAAATTTTTTTTTTACAAGAGATCTGTAAAAGCTAATTTGTATGAATTTTTTATGAAATGTAAAAGCTAGACATTCCATGTTCGGTAATAGCTTTTTATTAATTTTTAGCGTTTTAACAAAACTATCTCAAAAATTACTTAAATAAATATTATAAAATAGCTTTTAGCATCTCAAAAGTTATTTAACCAAATATTATAAAAATAACTTTTAGCATCAGTGTGAAGTCCATCAACTGATTGAATGAAATTAACTTATCTTTGGAATCTAAATGAAGAGATGGAGCTGATGGTATGATTATTGTCAAATTCCAACAATTATGGTGTATCTTGTTGACCAAAATATTCTACTCACTGTTACTGAGAACCCTACGTCACTGTAGAACTTTATGGTAAAAGTTGATTCCGCAAACGGAGCTGAAAATTAAAATTTTAGCGTTAGTTATATTTTGGTCCTTGGCAAACTATAATTTGGTGCCTTATTAGGGGTGGGCAAATAATCGAGAAAACAAACTGACCAACAAATTTGGTTAACCGACTAGTTGGTTCGTTTTCGATCCGAGCATTAGCCAATGCACGTAAACAAGACGTTTGGAGTTCTTCTTTCAACGAGAGTTCGTAAAATACCGAAAGCTTCAACACCACCGAACTTTGAGGGAAAAAAATAAAATTAGAGTTCTGAAAATTCAATTAAAATAAGAGAACGTGAGCTTGATTTTTTTTTATCCCAATAAAAATATATATGCAAAATAATTTTTCTCGAAAAAAGAAATTATTTGCAAGCTCGATTTTTTTTTCCTATATTTTGTCTTATTTTAGCTTAACTTTGATTGTGAATTTTTAAATTCACTGTAAATTTTCTTCAATTAAAAAAAAATTTACCTTTTTAAAGTTCTTCTATTTTTTTATCCTATTTTTAATTTATTTTATTCATTTCAATTTCAATTTTTTTCTATATTACTCAAAAATCACATACCACCAATTTTTATTCATTCCGATTTAAGTCTCTTCCTTCTCTGAACCGGCAGTCTAGTCTACCTTTTGAAAAAACTAAAAACTGACTAGGAATATTGTCTAGTCTACCTCATTATTCCACAAATTTATTACACTATCTAAGCGGACATAATCTCTTTCTTACAAAAACATCGAATAAACAGAATTATACATCCTCTTACAAAAAACACAGTATTACACATCCGAAATAAAATATCTAAAGAGCAAAATTACTTATTATGCAGGAACTGAAGGCTGCTGCACTGCAATTCCTGTAGCAACAAAACTAGAGAGGCTCTGAGTTAAATGCTTAGAAGCCTTCTCATAATTCACAAAACCCATAAACCAGAAATCATGTCCATCAATTGTAACCATCTGTAAATATTTTTCTGACTGATTATCCCTCATCACCACAGGATTGATGGCAGCGATTTTGTTTAAGGGTATCATGATCTTGTAGTAGCTCCACGTCTCCTGGCCGGAGGGCGCATGGAAAGATAATGGACGATCGCTGCAAAAAGCTGCATGAAAATCAGAGAGATACAGAGTTCCAGATACTGGTCCTGTTGATGTTGATAAATAGCACGCAAATGTCTTCTTTAGCTTTTCATTTGGGTAAGTTGCGAATGTTTGTTTGTATAGAGCCTCAAATCCACCTCCTGATATTGCTTTTGCTGTTAGATTCATTTTCCCCCAGGCAGCTTCTGATACAGAAGGGCTTGTCCTCACTGTTTAAAAAAAAAAAAACAAAAATTGATGGTGTTAGAGCTAAATTAGATCAACCTATTGTAATAAAAAAGGTTTGAATTCTAATTAGATCAAGATCAATTAAATTTCTATGGACTAATATTGTAGGTGTTTTCGGTCTAATCAAGATTTGATGTTAAACGACCCCAAAATTAAAATAAATTGTCTAAAAAAAAAAGAATTGAGTTAGAATAAACATACGGTTATGCCAAATATTATGAGCCATGATCTCAGTTTTCTTGCTCCAATTATTGAACTTTTGTAAGATAGCTTCCATCGGACTACTGCTCGGTTTATCAACCGGACTATATTGAACATAAGGATGATGCTGGTGGTATTGAGCAGCTGCAGCATCTTCATCACCGCCACCGCCACCGCCATACAAGGCAGCTTTCTTGTTATCTGGGTGAGTTGTGGGAACTGCCGGTGTTCCCATCACATGAGTCCCCCAGTATTTCTGATCATTAGACGATTGCGGCGGTGGATGCGGCTGCGATGACGAGGATGCAGATTGATGATTTTGTGGGGGTTGGTCTGGGTTTGTTTGGTGAAATGGGTTAATATCTTCCGGTGTGTTGGAAGAAATTGATGGGTAATGAGGCTGTTCGTTTTTGGGGTTCATTTTGGATTTGTTTTGCTGGATTTGTAAAATATGGTTAGAATTTAGAAAGTTATATAGAAGTTTATATTTTGTGGGAAAAGCGAGTGGAATTATAGCAAAATTGAATAGTAGGATTAGGATGTTGGATTGGAGCAGGTGGAAGAAGAGGTAATCGTCTTAATAATTAGAATGAAGGTGTCTTCGAGTGGTTAAGATAATGATTATAAGTTTGATTTGTCAAAATCTTAAATTTTTTTTTTTTATAACATAACATTAAATAATTTTTAAAAATTAGGATAAAATTTTATAAAACGATAATCTGTTTGCGAACTGCTGTTCAAATATTTTAAAAGATAAAACAGTTAATTTTGGCCGGTGACCTAAGAAAGTAGGAAATTGTAATTTGAAAAACCGAGGTGTTGACTGACTATAACTTAATCACTACGTTTGAAAAAAAAAAAAAAAAAAAACACAATGTATAACGCTTTAGAGTCCGTTACTTAGCCGCGTTTGGCTCTGCGTGGTGAACCGTCAACTATTATAATGAATCTTAATTGAAAACGAGTAAGAAACTTCCAGGAAATTTCGTTTTTTAACAATTTTTTAACAAAGATATCCATATCGGCGTTAAAGTCATATGACGTGGCAGATTTTGCTTAAGAGTCCAGCCGCTATGAACTGTCTTGTATTTCTAGACGATACAACTTCTATCCAACGGCTACTAATAAGAGTTCTTTTGCCTTGTAATGAACCTGCTCCTACACTAGCATAACTCCGGAGGAGCTGCAAACAAATATCCGGTAATTTGAATTTATTTATCCTCCATTTCGCGAATTCGATCACCAAAACTGTGAGAATGAGTTACCAGAAAATTTCCCATGAACACTACCCTCCACCAGGTAATTATAATCTATAATCTTTCATTGTGTTTCATTTGTTTTTTTTTTTTTAAATTTTGTTTAGATTTAGGATCTGATTTGCGATTTGTTCAATTTGATTAGGGTATCCACCACCAGGATATCCTCCATCAGCGCCGCCGCCTTACGAAGGATATCCACCACCACCACAGCCTCCGACTGGATACCCTGGATATCCACCCCCAGGACAACGACAGCCATACGAAGGGTATCAAGGGTATTTCGCTGAAGGATATCCGCCGCCTCCACCGCCTCATCCCGGTCATCCGCAGTATCAGCAGTATCACTATGAGCATCACCATTATCAAGATAATTCTGATGGCTGTTTCTCGTTTTTGAGAGGATGGTATGCTCTGTTTCTATCTATTTTGACTTTTTATCTATTTTTGCTGTTAGCTGAATCTTATAGTGTGTATGATAATGTGCGTATGCCTTGATCTGAAATTTTCTTCTGAAATTAGTTTATTAGTATAGTAGCTGGTAGATGATGATCCCTTTTGTTATATCTTCTGGTTTAGATGTCTGCAAAATTACTGACTTGCATCCTTGCAGTAACCCACACTCTTTTATTGATGGGATGAATACTCCATCCCCCACACATCCACACACTAAAACAAGCAATTTGGACTACAAAAAAAATTGCACTGGAATAAAATAGTTATGAATCAACTAATCAATGATTGTCTATTGAGGGCCTTTTTATTTACTAGAATTTAAATGGTTAGGGATCGTTCAGAATTAACCAGGATGCATCATGGGGAAGATAATATTTAGTAATAGGATACCCGAGGATAAGAAGGATTAGCAATATATCATCTAAAAGAATCCCCCAAACTAGACTGAATGGAGAAAAGGATTGATATGACATATTCCAGTTGGATTAGAGTTGAAGCTTAGCTGAGTTGAATGCCTGCTTTGAATGATAGGTGTATTTGATATTTTGAAAATAATGTTAGTAAATATTGCTAAATTTTTAATTTTTTCTGGATGAGAAGTATGCATTTTTATTTATTAGAATGAGAAGCAATGTTATTAAAATGCAGACAACAAATGTAAAGAGACAATTCTTGGAAAAAAATGCATAGAAATTTGCAACATATATAATTGTAGTAGTTTATAGTCAGTGAAAAAATGAAGAAAGCTAAATGATTGATCATAGTAATTTATGTAATAATCTATTAGCTCAATCAGAAAGCTGGAAGAATAGTGAGAGTAGAAGTTCCAATCTTATTTAGGTTGTGTTCCTTCCTAAATAATTTATTTAGTAACATAGAGAAGAATCACCATAACAGTTATCAGATCACAGAAGATTTGAGAATAGCCTTTACTACCATTTTCTGCCTGGGTAATGAGCACAGCATTGACAATGATGTCTATTCCTTCTTAGATTTTTGTTTATCCTATTCTTTTATATTCCTTGTTTTGATAGAGTGCATGAACCAGTGCACCCTGGATTTTTGAAATATATTTTCAGTGAATGAGCCTTGTTGTATGTATCCTGCACTCTAAAATCTTCATTTTCGATTTATGAAAATAATGTGGTGTCATTAAAATTTAAAATTATTAGAATTAAATTGCTAGCCAATAAGATTGGATGTGAGAGTTAACATAATATAGTCTCTTGACGGTCCATGCATGTTATTGTAGCTTTTTGAGGGCAAAATATTTGATTCCACTCAGTTTTATGTTCTCTCTTCATGTAGCGTATTATTGTGTGGTCCAAACCAGAACAAGCCTGATGGCGTACTTGTAACTTCCTTCCTTAATTGGAAATCGGAAACTGTTGCTAAAGTTACCCTTACGACTGAAATGTGCAATTTTGCAATCTAATTTTGCATATTTAGTCAGTGGATACTTTTGAATGATGAATTGTATTTCCCAAGTCCTCTTCTTTTTTCGCTTGGTTACTATTGTTATAATATTTGAATGTTCTCAGGAACCGCATTTAGAATATTAGTTGCATATTGAGCTTTGCGTTCTGACCGGTTTGAAATGCCCGGTAGGCATATTCCAAAAGAATAGTATAGGTTTGAAGTTTAAACCTTTGATGATCATTCTGATGCTTAATTTTGCGCTAATTCCCAGAGGATAGGAACCAAAGAACAAGTTCATCTGACCATTGAAGTATTTTGCATTTTGCAGTTTGGCCGCACTTTGTTGCTGCTGTATCTTGGAGGAATGCTGCTTCTAAAAGTGATTTCACAAAATATCTTTGTGAGGTTAAGTAATTCTCATTTTTCATTTATTGTCTGGTTGCCAAGTTATATAGTAGTATCAATGTGTTGGTTTCTTTGCAAATTTTATTTATCTGTCCTTTCCTAAATTTCCTCAAACATATATAAACGTGCTTTGATGTTATTATTTTGTAAGTAAATCTTATTTAACATGCAAGTTAGTTAAACTTTGCTGCCTTAAATAGTATTTTACAGATCTTTTCAATTTCCGAGTCTAGAGTGTAATTGATAGTAGAAACTGAAAAGCGTTTGTAATCCCTTTGAATTTAATGAACTTCCACGATGTTTTTTTTTTTTCACAAATTCAAGGTTCGAAAATTTAATAAAAAATTCAATTTGAATTTTTACAATTAATTTTAATTTTAAAATTTTGTGAATGTAAGTGGGATATTATGTCAACAAAATGAACCTCCAAACTTCAGACCTTTTCTTCTCCAATCCGCTTAAGTCAGTTAGATATGCTCAAATAATTAGACTGTTATTTTAATTAATTTTTTATATTAATATTTAGGGCTAACTTAGCAAATACAGTAATATTAATAAGAATTACTAGTATCCACATTGTCCTTACAGTAATAAGAATTAGTGCATGTATATTAATACTTATAAGTTACAATTAAAAATTATAATTTTAAGCTTATACATTAAAATTTTTTGAATTCATCTGAAGACTTATGATCCGTGACAATTAAGAATGTTAATTTTCAATAGAAATGAAATCCAATTTGAACGAATTAAAGCTCCTGTATTGTGGGAAACAAATATGATTCTCCACAACGCTACCTAGTAATTAGGGGTGCAATGGGTAGGATACTCCGCGAAAAAATACGGTGTGATACAGTGTGACTGACCTACCTGTTTAATTATAATATAATACTAGTATTTTATATTTTGAAAAAAAAAAAAAAAAAGATTACAAATAAAAATAATAGGCGGCTAAAAAGCCATGTCATACTTGGATTTTCATTTCATTTTTAAGATTGCAATTGCAAGTCCGGTTTTTGTTTTATTCCAATCAAGCCGGAATCCATCTACAAATAATGCAGTGCAGTGCAGTGCAGCACTGGTGACATTTTTCTTCGAATTCTGCAGCAGAAGCTAGCACCAATCATTTTATTACCAGATTCAGGCTCCTACCACTATAAACATAATAAACAAACAGCTGTAGAAATCTATGATCTTGGCCAATACTAACACAGTTCTATTTATAATAACAAAGATTACAAATAGCAAATCTCTGTTCAATTGAAAAACAGAACCATAACTCTAGTAGAATACCAACAGGCTAAAAATCCATAAAATCAGCTGGCTGGCCTAAACGAACGAAGTCCCGCTACTTAATAACAATTAAAATAATGCTAAGCTCTGCCCAGGAAAAAACTGCACCCTACAAAGTCCATACAAACTCGGGGGCATCTTTCCTTGGCCCTGCCATCGTCCGATATAAGTACATCTTGTCCACTTTCTGGTTATCATCAGTACTAAATTCTGGCTGTTCATTTTCATTCATGATTTCTACATTGAGCCGCGGCATCTTCTTGGCGACGGTCTTGCAGCCTCCAAGAGTAACTTCACAGGACGACATCCAAAGGGATCGCATTGTTTCATACTTCCCCACGTCCATTAGAAGTGCTGCATTACCAAAAGGGCAGTCCCTGATCTCTAACTTACGAAGTTTTTTGCAACCATTTAACACGTACTGCATTCCCTTGTCGCTATCCCCAGCAAATGCAATTGAAAGCATTTCTAACTGCTCAGCATACATCCCAATGTAAAGGAAAACTTGATCAGTCAAAAGACCAGACATGGACAACCGCCTGAGACCTTTACATGAATGAACGATTGCCCCAAAACCTTCATCCAGTGGCTGCATGGTCACTGCGTCTGGTTTCCTCGGATCAAGGATGCACAACCTGAAACGGGTGAAATTGGGGCAGTTCTTGGCTACCGTAATAAGGGCTGCATTAGTCATCTGCTGACAGAAGTACAAAATTGAATGAAGTTTAGGACAACCACTAGAAATGGCAACTAGTCCTTCTTCTGTCACTGCAGTGTTTCCCACAAATGGATCAGAAGGGAAAACCCTCAATTCCTGCAAGTCTTTACAAGTGGAAGCCACCACAGCTAACCCTTTATCACCAATACAGTCAAGTATCTGCAGACATTGTTAAACATTTTCGTTAGCTCTCAACATAAACAAGCAGAACTTTGAATAGCCTAAAAAATGGGTGACTGGCCATACCAATAAGCGCTGAAGTTTCCTACAGTGACAAATTAGCTTCGTAAGATCAACTCCCTGAATTCCTGGAGCATAACTTAGGTTTAAGGAGGTCAAGTTTGGGCAAATCAAGTAAAAAGCTGGTAGGCAGAGAGGAGCAACTTCCAAAAACCCTGACAAACTCCTGAGTGATTTACACTTTTGAATGGCAGTGACTAGTTTATTGAAGGTCTCAGAATCTGGATCATGTACCAAAGATCCTACGCCCAAATCTACTAACAGTGGTGATTGCATCAATATTCTTTGAAGTGTATCAAGTGGTACTGTACGATTTAACCTCAAACTCCTGAGATTTGGAGATCTTGCCACGAGTCTCTCGAGAACTCCTAAATTAATATCCCCTTTGAGACAAGCAAAATTAAGTGATTCGAGAGATGTACAACCTTCAGGGAAACAACTAAGCCAATGGCCTCTATGATCCTCGATTTCATCTTCTTGTAGGTCCAGCTCTCTAAGATTCCTGGACGAGGATTGAGGCAGATAGAAGGAATCAATAAGAATACAATTAATGCCCAAGTCTGGATTGAAGAAATATCTATGAGCATTGACAATCAGCAACTCATTTTCTTATTCAAGTTCACGTTTCAAACATATAACAAGGCATTAAAGTGGATAGCTATTTCAATATTCAGGCAAGCAATTGCCAACTTAACTACATTGACACCATCACAGAACAGAAAACATCACACCAACAAAATTGTAAACCAAAAATCTTTTATAGGAAAAGATGTGACAAAATTTAATTATATTTCAGGACTCCACGCAGAGACAAAAAGAAACAACCCACTGTAAGAATTAACAACAATGTAAACAAAATAGATAAAGGTCAACTAGAAAGCAATTGTAAGTTACAAACCAGCATTAAAAATAAGCAATCAAGCACCAGCTCAGGATAGATTACTGGTTCAGAAACAATAATAAGATCATAAAATCACACAACTTATTTGTCCCAAAATACACTGAGGACTTCAGCTAAATATGACAGTTAATTAACTGATAAATGCATATAATGACATCAAACAAACAAAACCAAAATCAGAAATAGTAACATAAGCCCTCAAAAGTACCCAGCTGTAGAAACAAAAGGATTTTAACCAAAATAGAAAATGCGACATCATATACTTTATTTCCTACTAATAATACAACCAATTCAAAGTTAGCAATTGCTAAGACCATATCAAAAGGGAAACCAAGAGAGTGTTAAAAGGGGAACCAATGAGAGAAAAGTCAAATTTAGAAAGCAACCCAATTAAACTAATCCAAAACAAATTGAAAGAGAAAAAACACTTTTTTAGCAAAAATGATAAAACCCAGATCATTAAAACAATTTAAGTATGAAAAATGCAATCTTTCCCCCTTACCTACAATTAGCAGCAATAGCAGCAAGGCCATCAGTAGTAAACCCTTCACAGCTAATAAGGACCAGAGACTTTAAATTAACAAAAGACCTTGAGAGTAGTTCCAAGCTCTCATCGGATACAACCATCCTCTTAAGCCGGAGCTCCTCCAAGCCCACCTGGTGCCGAGCAAAAGCTTCGATCCAAGGGTAAACAAAGCCACCCCAATCATCTGGTACCAGATTGAAATCAGCAAAATGAGGTTTTCCTTTCAAAGTGATAGACTTGAGGCCTGGAAATCTCTCAATCACTCTTTCTGGAGTGATAGCATAACAATTTCCTATAAACACCTTCTCCCTGCTATTGCTTTCGATCCTGTACCATGATTTACTTAGTTGAGATACTACGTTTCGGTCTCTATGCGATGTTACAAAATCGAAAACATGCTCTACCACCTCATCTGGGAAATAATTCATTTTCCTTTTCTCCTCCTCACACTACCAACTATAGTGGAAAATTACACATTCAATCTAAATACTATAAGTGGCGTAGCTTTTATGCAGAAACAAACAAACCCAGATCTGAAGCTGTAAAAATTATAGCTAGATCTTGAAGAAAAAGTACATAGAACAGATCTGGAAATGGAAAAAAAATAGCTAAATTATTGGAAATGAGAGACGAGAGAGAAAGAAAACAAATTTCCCCGAGAAAGTGAAAGAAAATGCTTTCTCGCTGGGTTTATAAGTGATCATATTTGAATCAAAAAGTGATGATTGCAGAAATTGAAAAAAAAAAAAAAAAAAACGGAGATCAAAGAACAGAGATCTAAGAATCTGAAACTTCCATAAATGGAAATTATAAACTAAATCAAAATCCAAAAGCAATAACAATACCCAATAATAGGTAAATGAAGAAGCTACAGAGAGAGACCATAAACAGATTCTCTTCCTACCTCCTCCCTCTTCTCTCTCAGAGGGAAAAAACAGATAAAAACTCCTGCTTTGAGTTAAACTCGGAGCAGCAGCTTAACTAACCACGGTTAAGTTGTTTGACTAAACTTGTTAACCATAGTTAATTCGGGGATTTTAGATCGAACGGTAAATAAAACTCGATGAAAAAGTTAAGACAATCTGAACCGTTGAATGGCGTGACATGCATGTGTCCTTATCTCTGGTTTCGAAGTGAGCCTCTCTCACTGCTAAAGTCTTGTTAAAGAGGACCAGTAAAGGGACCGTCAATGAAATTAGGATTGGTTTTATGAAGTTTTCACGAAAATGCCATTCCAAAGATAAGGTTGTCGTTTCTGTACTCACGAGAGTATTTCATACTCGCTTTCTCTGACGTAGACATTATCATGTGGCTGTCAATTAGACGTCCTGGTTTTACTAGGACTGGGTTAAAAAGGAGCGAGTACTGGAATTTCCTACTCTCGCGAATGGGATTCATTTCCTCCTACAAATAATATTTTTTAGCTAATTGACCTTTTATTTTATAAAAATTTTGGAAAATAACATACTACGTGGATAACTCCAAAAATGAGGTTTGGCTTCTTTTTAAATATTTTTTTTTCGTTTATAAAATAAAAATAGATAGTTTAAATAATGACAATTAACAACTGTTGATGATAAGCCTATTTAAATTTTTTTCTTATTTAAAAAAAAAATTCCAAACCTAAATCCCTACAGAGCTCCAAATACCAACTTATGAATGTAAAAGTAAGAAAGTACAAGTTGTGGAGAAATGGAATGAAGAGTATGTTATGGTTTGGTGATTTAGTGATAATGGTTGTAATATAGCAGAATTTTATTTGGAACATCTGTTTTCATCTGAAGGTTTGAATTAATTGACGGGTGATGATGACAAATGGAACTCTGGTTTATAAAAACTTATTTGCTCTTTGTACTAAACTCTATTCAAATAAGAACATGGAGATTATCAAATCATGCTAAAAAATAATAATAAAGTAACTAAAGAGGACGATGAGTTGCTAATGATGTCATTTATAAAGGAGGCGGTTAAAGATGTTGTCTCCGGAACATAGTTGTTAGAAGCGCAAAGGTCTCGGAGCCTCAAGCGCGGCGCAAACATATGTACTACTTAACTATATCATATAGTACTACTAAACCATACACTAAGTACTACTTAGTGACTATCCTATCAAATATAACTCTTCTTCATCATCAAAACTCTTATCCTCCTCCCCTCCTCATTCTTCTTAAACCCTTCCTCTTATCCTTTTTCATCTTCATCATCTCATCCTCCTCTTTAATTTCTGCAGTATTTGAATCAAAATTATATCAATATTCAATCAAAATTTTGGCATTATTGTATCAAAATTTCATCAGCAATCAGTTAATATTTTAGTAGCATAACAACCTCTGAAGAATGGCGAAAGAAAAGACAAGAACTAGTTGGATCGAAATTCAGATTTTCTTAGATTTGGATTCTTTCAAGCGGCATTTCATTGATTTTCCAACAAAAGATTTCGAGTTTGAGGTCACCAGATGAAAGTTCAATGGACCGTGATCATTTTGATACATAACTTGTCATCATTTATTAGTTGAAAAAATAGATAGTCGGTCATTATCAATTTATTTATTTTTTTGTCTTTCCCGACTAAATATAATAGAGTTAGTAAAACTTAAGGTCGAATTAAGACTTTTTCGATAATATATAATTTTGTTAACTTCATTCTCGGATACTATTTGGATTTATTCGGTAATCGGTGAGGATTAGGATTTCTTTTTGAAGTTAAGGAAATGAAGTTGAACTGACATGCTTTAGTTTAGTCCCATATTTATTGACTTTTTTTGTTAACTTATTATTGAGTCATGATTTTTATTTTAAGTTATATAATTTATATTGAATTATATTAATTGGTATATTAATTTATATTTACTGAGTTATACTGATTGATATATTAATTAATATTGAGTTATATTGATTGTATATTAACTTGTATTGAGTTATATTAATAGTATTGATTTAATTTTTTGGTGAAGGTGACCGATCACTTTTCCAACCACTTAATAAAGTTTGGAAGAATTTTAAAATATATTAATTTATATTAATAGATTTTATAAATTTTTAAATTTTAAAAAATAAATTAATTGAATAAAAATGTTATTTTCATAATTATTATACATGCTATTAGAAATATGATAGTTATTGCGTTGTATTATAACATGTTAGTCACAAATTAGAATATTCATACGGATATATGTTAATAAAGGAGAATCACTTTTTATAATGTAGTCACATTTATAATTAAAAACTTAGGTGATATTTAGCTAATAAAATTCTTAAAAAATGCTAATCATGGGGTTAAATTCTTTCAGATGATATTTAGGTATATGATAAAAACGGCAACGTAAAATAATTCTCCTCATATTCAGTAATTACCCAAACGTTGTAACCGGTAAGTATAAAAATTTATATTATCCAGCCTTCAACAAATCATAATGATATTATATATTAAAAAAAAGACAATGATCATGTTTTTACATTTCTATTAAAAAATGGTTAAAATTAATATAAATGCATATTTCAAAATAAGTAAAAAAAAAAGGATTTAAGTTAAATCCAGTGGATCTATGGATGAGTTCTTACCAATCATTTTTCACATGGATTTTAATGGTGTCTCTCCCTTTTTTATCCAATGGTTTATGCTTTTGTGGGCTTAAAGCTGCTGTTTATTTTTTCAACTTTTATAAGATTGCTTTCTTGTAAAATGTTGGAGGAAATGATAAGTAGGTCTCTTTGAATTGAAACAAAGCTCTGCTTCTAAATATTTGGTTCCAGTCATTGCAGAATTATTTTCATTATCATACCAATTTTAATGCTTCTCACTTGCTCAAACCTCATGCTTGTTATTATTAAACATAATTATGTTATTAGTCCATATGAATAATAAAAATGCTAAATGAATTATTATTTTAAAATAAAATCATAATTATATAGTAATATATGTAAAATTTAGCTTACTTATAAATGCATACGTAACTTAATCATGAATTTCAGAATTCATCCCCTCTCAAATTTAAAAGTGCTTTTTTTATTCTTTGAAGTCAAAGTTATGTGTATTATTACATATAAAGTGTGCTGATAATTGCCTTTATCTTACAATCTAAGGGCATATTTGTTTCTCCATTTCTACCCTCATGCCTTTTCTTTGCGCATATAAATGCTTCTAATTTACTTAACTATTATCTTTAAAAGGATATTTAATTTATTCCTCAATCAGTAATCAAAAGTATTATTACTTTTTTTAATCAAATACAATACAATTATCTATATTACTTCAAAGATATTTAGGTTTCCTTTAAAAGTGATTGTCCAACATTAGATAATCGTTTGTATTAATAAAATTAAAATGCATAGATTTCATTACATATATAAAATATAAATAAATGGAATGTATGATTCTTTTATTCGGTACAATGCATAAATTTAAGAATATAATTAATATTTTCAATTCCATAGTTAATTAAAAATAGTAGAATTAATAAAAAAAAATTTTTTCTTTTGGGGATTTCTCTGTCGTACAATATCAGCCTCTCATGTAAAAGAGACTTAGAACCAAAAACAAGACAACCAAATGATGAAAAATTCTAAAAAGTAATATTTGGAATTTTTTTTATTAGAGCATCACAAAAGATACCATGTGGTGAAAAAAAAATATTAAAAGGCCTTAGTACTATGGCTGTAGAAGTAGAGGGTTTTAGTAAGAGGCAGGACATAAGCACTGCCACATTTTCAAATGTTTACAAATCAATTGTAAACATATGGTATTATAATATAAATAATGAATTTGAAAATTAAATTAATTATATAGTACTATTCATTGTGTGTGTGAGAGAATTTAGGGGTAATTACTATTGGGTCCCTGAGGTTTGGCCTAATAGACTCGTAGGTCCCTCTATTTCTAAAATTGTATCAAATAGTCCCTAACTTTTGGAAATTGTACTCTGAGATCTTTTGACCGTTAGTCAACGGTTAAAGTAAACTTTTTTTTTTCAAAATGACAAATCTACCCTTCAGACTATTTGAATCGAACCATTTTAATTATTAAATCAAACCTGTGGGGTCCACTTACTATAAATATGAAAAAATGACAACATTGAGGCTCTAACCAGCAACCTTTCAACAAGGTTGCATACATGTTAACCAATTGCACCAAACACTTTTATTATATTAGTGTGATGTGATAAAATTTTATTGTGTAAAGTACAACCATTCACCTTTTATGACTATAACAATTATCTATTCTTTCAATTAAGATTTTATTAAATAATTACATATTTATTTTTTTATCATCCTAGACAAGTCTGAAGGTTA
>CANUEY010158857.1:0-50899 GCA_948099555.1 Croton setiger | reverse complement strand
TGTTAATTTCTGCAAATAAAAAATATGAGTTTTCTAATTTTTGTTAATTTCTCCAAATAAACACTCAATTTTCTGTAAACTCTTTTTAAATTTTTCGGAAAAATTAAACTTTTTCTTCTAACCTTCAGACTTGTCTAGAATGATAAAAAAATAAATATGTAATTATTTAATAAATCTTAATTGAAAGAATATGTAATTATTTAATAAAATTTTATCACATCACACTAATATAATAAAAGTGTTTGGTTCAGTTGGTTAAGGTTCGAGCCTCAATGTTGTCATTTTTTCATATTTTATAGTAAGTGGGCCCCACAGGTTTGATTTAATAATTAGAATGGTTCGATTCAAATAGTCTGAAGGATAGATTTGTCATTTTGAAAAAAAAAAGGTTTACTTTAACCGTTGACTAATGGTCAAAGGACCTTAGAGTACAATTTCCAAAAGTTAGGGACTATTTGATACAATTTTAAAAATAGAGAGACCTACGAGTCTATTAGGCCAAACCTCAGGGACCCAATAGTAATTACCCTTTTTTTTTAAAGGAATTTCCTATATTTCAATTAATTTATTTTATTAGCTCAAAAATTTTTTTTTTTCATAAGAAAAACTAAATTTTCATAAAGATATTTATAACATTTTCCACGTGAATAAATTTTTATCTTTATATAATATTAAAATTATACTATTTTATCTATTTTTTTTAAATAATGACGAAAATTAACAAATTATGTATTAGGTGAATTTTTTTCTTTTATAACATTAGTTTTAATTGAAATATCAGATAAATGTAGAAAATGTTAAAATAACGATCGATTACGATTTTTTTTTAATTTTGCAGTATATTACTATTCTTTCAGTCAAAATTAATATTATATTTATAATAAAAACAAAAAATTAATTAATATGAAATATAACTTGTTAATTGTAGTTACTTTACCGGTAAAAATATAAATAATATAATTTTTTACAATATGAAAATAAAAAATCTATTTTAAAAAATATAAAAATAGTAGATTAAGTCAAAATATATTGAAAAAATTATAATTTTTTCAAAAATATAGTATTACTAATATTTTTTTTAAAAAAAAAAATCGGGTTAAGCATGGGAGCTAAGATATACTTGAATAGCAAAACCGAAAGCCGGATCCAACCCAACCAAATAGTGTGTGGATCCCACTTGGTCCCGCTGTAAAATATTGGCCCCACCTTAAACAGTTGGACCAACAAACCAACAAGTGTCATTGATTTTCATTTTTTCCTTAACTAACCTCTCAGCTTGACTTGATTCCAAATTTCGACGATACCACCACCACCACCACCATCATTTTCCAGCCTCGCCGGCGACGTGTTGCCGCCATTTCAACCGCCATACATATCTTCCGATCTCCCACGGCGAGACATCTCATGCCAACGTCTTTCTCGATTAAGGAATGATGCTACAATTTGTTTAGATCTGTAGCTGAATCTTATCTATTTAACGATATTAATTTTCAAAAATTTTGGGAGATTTTTTATTATGGCGACGAGGAATAAGACCTTGGTGTTTAGGAAATATAGAGATGCGTTGAAGAGCGTCAGAGTTCCGTCTGGCTTATCGACTCATCAATCGGCGACGACGTCGACAAACTCCGGTGGAGGAGGTCCGGTGATTGAGTTGGTCAGCACTTCGCTTCTTCCGAATCGCTCTTATGCTCCACTAAGTACTGAGGATCCTGGTAATTCGAGGTAGATATGTGAATTCGTGCAAGTAACTTCTAAGCTATGATTTACTTTCTTGAAATTCTGAGATCTGAAAGCTTTTTTTTCTGGCTATGCGATCGTGTTGCTTAGTTGAAGCAAGTTTTGTTGATGGTGAATTTTGAATTTTTTTTTTGGATATATTGATTCTGAATTTAGAAAGTTACCAAAGAATGTGGCTTGAAAACTGAGTTGGTATATCGATTGAATTTTATGTGGAATAGATTTGTAAGCTTATAAATGTTTAAGTTGTATTCATAAATTATCTATTTGTTCAAAATATTTCCCCAACATTCTCCTTTCCAATGATTTCGGATGTTCTGGAACTATGGGCAAACCATGAGGCAATCCGTTGCATTGTATTGTGAAAAACTTGGGTTTCAATTTGTTCTGTGGTGATACACTTGTTTCATTGGATTGAAAGTGGAAGCGTGTGGGAATGATGTTGTGAAGTGGAGATTGATTTTTCTCATTCAGTAAAAATTAAGACGCCTCTAGGATGTGGAAGACGAGCTTGTATTGTCGAGTAACAATTTGATCTTGTCAGGAGTTATTATTAGTGACATTGGGTATTTTGGCATGTTTTATGCTAGTAACTTTGAGCTCTTTGGCATGTTTTATGCTGGCTGTTCAACACTAATATGTTGAATTGATTTTGATAGAAATGTTTCCTTGCAGTTTTTGAAAATGAGTTTAGTGGAACTTCTAGCAGCAAATGGGTAGAGATATTTTATAGGCTTGGGAATTTGCTTATTCCCATGGAGAAAACTCATTTCTTTTTCCTTTTCAACTGCAAAGTGGAAATTTGCAACTGCTTGACCAAGTCTTGGACTTTCTTTTCTTTGTAATTGTGAGTCTGTTTTCTGAGTGTCTGAGAACCAAATAGTCCCGTCGCAAGAAGTGTACCAAACCAACAAAACTATGCCTAATTCTTTGTCGTTTGGAGCTTGAATCTAGAGTCTTCTCGTAAGTTAAGCAGTAAAATCAACACTAATGATTGACATGACTGCTTTGAAGGTTGAGAGTTTTGTACAATTTCAATTCAAGTGTTTGCTAAATCTGTCCAGAAATAAAAATAACTGTCTGTAAATTTTATTAGTTTCTTTTGGTTCCTACATTACTTTGTTAATGTATGAACCTGTGGTGTAGATGCCATAGGAGGAGGATTAATCTTAGTTTTCTTGCTGCAGTAAAGGTGCACTTACAGTTGGTCTGCCACCAGCCTGGGTGGATCTATCTGAAGAAATAGCTGCAAATGTACAACGTGCACGCACGAAAATGACCGAGTTAGCCAAGGCTCATGCTAAAGCTTTGATGCCTTCGTTTGGAGATGGTAAGGAAGATCAACGATTGATTGAGGCTCTAACTCAAGAGATAACAAATCTTATAAAGAAATCAGAGAAGAAATTGCAAAGACTTTCTGCAAGTGGTCCTTCAGAGGATTCAAATGTTAGAAAGAATGTACAGGTATGTTGTTTTGATGGCTGCCGTATCTTGTGCATGCATAGTTCTGATGATTTCACCTAATGATATCCATTTTTATACATTTGGTTTTGTTAATTTATCAATATCATTGCTGACACGATTCTTAATGTGATCTTTAACAGTTTAACCTTCTTATTTTGGAATTGGTTGGAGTAGAACTTCAATAGAGCACACATAAATTGTTGCTTTAGTATTCATTTGTAAAGAGATTCAACTTTATTTCTGCCTCACTTTTCAAGAGGTTCTGAACCAAATTTTCCTAGTGATATTTTTTTCCTCAACGTGTGTCCATTTACAAACTCAGGGCCTTAATTATTCAAAATATTCCCTGAGTGTGTCTATTTGCAAACTTTAGTGCCTCAATTATTCAAAATCTTCTTGTTATTGCTGCCTAGTTGATTGGACAGATAGGTATACATTTTTCTATGAACGATGTTAAATATGCCTATTGGAGTAGCATGAATTTGTGCATCATTTTCATGGCCCATTAATCTTATGAACAATGTTTGTGTTGTTTTCTTTTTCAGCGGTCTCTTGCCACTGACCTTCAAAACCTATCAATGGAACTTCGTAAGAAACAGTCAACTTACTTGAAGCGCCTCAGTCAGCAAAAAGACGTATGTAAATGATTCATTCTTCTGTTTCAACTATTAAATGTAAGAAAGTTGGTTATTGCTCCCAGGTGGTGAGGGTTATATTTGGTGCTTGAAATTTTTGCTGTGCCTGTGGCATGGATTTTATAGAAAACAAACCTGCAAGTCACCTTTTTTCGTTCTACTTGTACATGTTAACTCGAGAGGAACTGATCTATTGCAGCTTTAGTTATAAGCAGCCGCCTCTAACGGTAAGTACATCATTCCTGTTCTAAAGTTTCTTTGTTTATGCATGGCCAGGATGGCGTTGATTTAGAGATGAACCTAAATGGCAATCGATCTAGAATAGACGATGAAGATTTGGACGACATGGTATGATATTTGACTCTCGTATGCTCTCCTCTTTTCTTACCCTTTCTCGATTGGATGTTAAGATTATCTATATGACCGACATATTAGGTGTTTAGTGAGCATCAAATGTCCAAGTTGAAAAAAAGTGAAGCATTCACAGCAGAAAGGGAAAGAGAGATACAGCAGGCAAGTGTCACTTTTTTTTTTCAGTTATTTTTAATATTAACAGTAACCCATTGCCTCTTTGCCGCTAACTATAAACCTGTTTGTTTCAAACTACTATGATTTACAGGTCGTGCAATCAGTAAACGAGCTTGCTCAGATTATGAAGGATTTATCGGTACTTGTAATAGACCAGGTCAAAAACTGCCTTATCCTCTTGTACTAATAACAAGTCTATGAAAACTTTTTTTTTTTGTTTTTTTCATGTCACTCAAAATTAATTGAATACTTTTCTCGGAGCAGGGTACAATTGTTGATAGAATAGATTACAACATTCAGAATGTTGCCACTACAGTTGAGGAGGGACTTAAACAGCTGCAGAAGGTGCATTTCTTTCTTATACTCAAATCATCACTAGAGATTTTCTCCTAGAACCCAAAGCTTCTTGCTTTCTCATAGTCATATGTTTTTCTACGACAATTTTTTCATTGAATGAATTGATCCTGCAGGCTGAGAGAACTCAGAAACAAGGAGGGATGGTGATGTGCGCGACGGTGCTAGTGATTATGTGCTTTGTCATGTTGGTCCTACTAATCCTCAAGGAGATATTGTTATGAGATATTAACACATGTAATTTCCGAAATTCAATTATTTCTTATTGTCATGCCCTCCCCTGCAACATTTACACACTTGCAGACGAAGACATACGTCGGGGTGGAACAGCGAAAATTTCAATTGCCCCAGTTCATACCTCGGTTCGATTTCCTTTTTCCTTTTTGTTCTAATCAAAATTTTGTAATTGGGGAGGGTATTTTACTAGGAAAATGGATGCCCTAGAAAAATGTATAGAGGATGTTGTTCTTTTGTTACTGATTTCGATGATTCTTTTGATTTTCTTGCGGAGGTTGGTGGTTTCGTTTCATCGATCCTTCTCCTCCATGCAAAGAGATGAGGCGTTTTTGAATGTTTGTATCAATTTTTGAATTTTTACTATATAGGAAATGAAATGAATCCAATTCTGCTTTATCTACATCTACAATTTTATTATATAGTATTTATTTAGATCTTAGATTTCCAGGAGAATCAGGCAGAGAAAAGGGGGTTCGTTGGGTTCTTACGCGGTTCAACTTGTTACTTACAGATATAAACCCAATCTGGAATATGAACCATAAAAGAAAATGCCCTTGTTACTAAATGTTATGGTTTGATTATTTTGTCTTCTGGGATCAATTGTTATTGTGCATTTCGCATAAATAGGTACATTGGCTACCTTTTGGTCCTTTTGAATTTTATAATTAAGTAGCACCTGATCAATAAGCTTTCATAGCTCAGTTGGTTAGAGCACCCGTTTAGTAAGCGGGAGGTCTTGAGTTCAACTCTCAATGAAAGCATTTTTGGATAAATTGTTAGCAGCTAAATTTGCCATATTTTTTATTTGCAGATAAACCCATTTTTGGATAAATTGTTAGCAGCTTAAAGTAAATTTGCCATATTTTTTATTTGCATATAACCATCATCCTGTTGTTTCCTAATTAATCCCACAATTTGAACAGAGCAGAAGTTCTAAATCAAGCTTCGAATATGAGATCTTTGATTCCAAATTTTCAATTTCCAAGCAATGGATTTGCTTTAAACAATGATGTTTGATTCAGTAAGTACAGACTTTATTCAAATATTAGAAATTTTCCTGTGTTTTCCCAAGCCAAAATAAAATGGGATAACACAAACACAGGTTCTTTGACTTGTATGAAAGGCCTTCAAAGGAATAACTTTAAAAAAAATCAGAATTAACAACAGAAAGAAAGAACCCAAACTAGCTAGCAAGCAAGCTACCTAGAACTCTTCTTCTTCCCATTAGTCAAATCTAAAGCTGTGAAAGACCATTTTACAACTATATTAGCAAGCGACAGTTTCAGTTTGAATGTTAACTTCTGGAAAACTAATGATAGTAGCTCCACATCTGACATGGCTCTATGAGCTGGTCCGGTCACCTTAATTAGAAGCTCATCAGCAATGTCTTGCAGTTTTCTTGAGCGACTTACTCCTGCAATGAATTATCGAAAGTAAGTTCTTGCATTTAAGTTAAACTCTACAGACGTTACCAGAAAGAAGGAAAAAGCGAACAAAACACAGTTATGGATGCGCGATAAGAAGAGAAAGGAGAGACCTTCAGACTTCATCCATTCACGGACTAAAGACATTGTGTCTAGAAATAGCACATTAGGAGGAAGATCAAAACCATGACGCTTAAATTCGTGAATCAGAAAGGGTACGTCGAAAGAACGACCATTGTGAGCCACCAATAGAACATAGCCATTAGGTTTTTGACGGCTTCTGATATATTGCAGTAGTATAGGTATAAGATCTTTCATCCTGCAAAATTTCCACAAAAAAAATATATTTTTGCCCATCATTCATTTCTTACAGTGTATATATATATATATATATATATATATATATACATTGCATCATGGGTTCTCTGGACTTCTGGTAAGGCTATGCAAGGTAACCAAACCCGGTATGACTCCATGGTTCAAAACTGACTCAGGGTTACAATGGTACACTACAATGATCGCACAAGGGTTGCTTTTATTAAAATAACTTGTAAGCATATAAAGCCAAGAAAATCAGGTAAATGGATAGCTTTTAAGTAAAAAAGTGCTTAAAAGCTTCTAATAAGCAATGCCAAACACCCTCAACTAGTTCATTACAACAAAGAGGTATTAACAAAGAGGTTAACACCCCTCACCATGTTTCACACCCATCAAAAAATTAAGGAAATGCATGTAACCAAACAAACAAATTGTAGAATTTAGACCCAGTCACGGGTATCTTAATCCAAGAATAGAACCTGAAGAAGAAAAACTATCAAAACTTAAATCACTATTACCTTGGAATACCAGGTCTTGAGACCATGTGAGTTGTAATTTTATGAATATTTGAATTAGCAACGTAACGTTCTGGATTTACTAGCGTCTGAAATGTGCTGTTTTTGCCTCCTTGAAGATCTTGCATCGCAATCTCAATAATTCGCTCATTTTGTCTGCTAAACCCAGTAGTCTCGAGATCAAAGACAATTACTGTGAAGAGCTTAGCCAATTCATTATTCTCAGCAACCTTTTGTTGAATATCACAGTACTGAATCTTCTGGAACTCACTTATTGCCTTTTTATTGGCATTCAAAGTAACACTAGTCGAAACAGTTTCGTCCAAAATTTCATGGCTGATAATGGTTTGCTCCCGGCTATTTCTATTTTGAGCAATTTTTCTTGTACCTTTTGATTTTGAACTTAAAGGCCTAATCCATCTTCGACTGTATCCACCTTCAAGCGCATTGGCATGGGAATTAATCAAATGAAACCCATATTTGTTTCCATATGTCTTATATGCGCTATGGAAGCTTTCATGCCAAATATTTGCCAAAGAGTGGATTCTGCATCGGGGAATTTGGAAGATTGGAAAGTACATTGAAAACGTCCTCATGTGTCTCGAGAATTGTACCAGAAAAAGCTTCAAAATTCGTACTTTGCATCACACAAGCAAATCAAATTAGACCTGAAAGTGCATAAAGAAAGAAAAGATCAAGAAAATCAGATAACTCATACTACCACTTTCAACTGCTATGTACATTTATATACACACATATAGTATAAAACCTAAAGACTTTTAAGTTAACTACCACCAGGGCACCACCATTGATTTTAAAAAAAAAAAAAAAATTGTACCCACCACCATTAAGATAATTTAACCACTAATAACTACTCACTAGAACAGTAACTGATTCCCAATATAATGCAAAAAATTCAGATTATAACACTAATTCTCCACAATTTCATAGTGTTGAAATTAGGAAACCAATATATACAAAAGACAGAAAAAAACCCATTTTTTCCAACTTGCTGCTTATAAAAACAGCCTAAAGCCCAAAAAAAGAGCTCAGATAAACAAGTAATGAGGTAAAGGACTGGCTTTTTAAGTTAAAAAGTGCTAAAAAACTGCTTTTAAGCAATGCCAAACACCCTCTAAGTCCTGCGAGGAAAATACACTAGAGCTATAGAAGCAGATCACAAAATCAGAACAATTAAAACCAGAGATAAACTGCCCAATAATGCAAAAAGACCTGAAGAATCAGAAATAATCAAAATGAAAAAAAAAAAAGAACTTTAGCTTTCAATTACACATCTACATATCAATCTGAAACAACTCTTATCCAAAAATGCATTTGATAACCATCAATAGCAAGATTGTTCAAACAAACCCAAATTAGCAAAATTGCAAGAAAACAAAGATAACCCATTAAGAAAAATAACTCCAGCAATGAAGTAATCATTTACAGATATCATTTAAACAACTAAAGATAACCCATTTACAAAAGAAAATCAAGCAATGAAATAATGATTTACAGAGATCATTTAAACAAGTAAAATCACCTAATTTAGATCAATGAAACCATTAACATTAGCAAAACAACAAATGAACAAAATTATGCTTTAAAACATCATATCAGAAGAAATAAACACAATATATTTTAGCTTTTTTCTCCATTTCAAGGTATTTTAACAAGAACCCAATAAGTAGAACAAGTTCAAATATATGAAGGAAAGAGCGAAAGAGAGACATGCCTGAAAGTAATTCAAAATGGGTTAGAAATGGAATATGTCCATTAAAGATGAAATCTTTACAGTTTTATTTGGCGTTTGCGACGGAGGAAGAGACGGAGACGAAATGAGATGTGGAGGAGAGGAAAGAGTGTCAAATGGGTTTTTTGAATTTGACAAGAGAAACACCATTACCACACTCAACTATCAATACAGACCTATAATTTGCGCATGTTTCGTGTTTGCAAGATCATTCACTATCACCTCTAATTTTTATTTATCCGTAAGTTTTTTTTTTTTTCTCCTTTTTTCTTTTTAAATTTCTACTTCCAATTTAAGTGTAAGGGTTTTATTTTATTTTATTTTTTTTTTAAAAAATATTTGTTTTCTTCTAAAAAAAAAAGTTAATAATGCCATTTTTTCTTGTCTTTTCACAGTCAACTATGTTATATTAAAGATTTGAAATGTTATTTTTTGAATATGAATGTGAAATATTGTTAAATAAGTGTAGATTGATTGATTTTATCATTTGATATACGAGAATTTAAAAGGTTTTAGTATAGTTAAACCACCGATTTTAGCTGTTAAAACTGTCTATTCAACTGAGAATTTAAAACGGCCAGTAACCGTATAAAACTGTCGGTTTTAATCGTTAGGAATCCTTTGATTTTAAAATATTTACGGATTCATTCCAGTCTATTTAACCTTCGATTACGAAGCCTATTTAACCTTCGATTGCGACCAGTTACGAATTACAATTTATTTTTTTTTAAAACTGAATTGAACCATATTTTGAGGCTCATTAATGCTTCAACAAAAACTTCATTTTTTCATCTCATATTTATTTTTCTTTGAATTCCATCAACTTGTCTTGAAGACAATAATAGTTGAAATTACAAGAAAGCCCAACATTTTTCTACCATTTTACGTGATTCTTCATCTCATTTTTCCTTTTATTAAATTTAATAAATAAAAGATTAGCTTCTAATTTTTTATAGCTTTTTTTAAATTCAGAATTTTAATTTTAATTATTTTTATTATTTGAAAAATCTATCTATATAATTATCCCGCCATTCTAATTTAATTAATTTAATTTCAAATTTTAATTAAATTTATATCACATATTAATAAATTACCAAAAATATTTCTTCTAAGATAAAAAAAAATAATAATAATTCAGTTTCTTCTAAAAAAAAAGTTATTAATTGTTTACAGAAAAAATAATATCACGCGCGTAGCATTGCGCGCGTGGTGCTATCTATAGATTTTTCTTTCTTAATTTCCCCAAATCTTCAGTAGGAGCTCCGCTCTGAACCAAAAAGGAAGTCTAGGGTTTGTTTCAATTGAAATTGCTAATTTCCAAAAACATTCGTAACTCGGACTGATTCAACCCGGAGATAACCCGGTTTCAATCATTCTTCCTCTGGTTCCTTCCTAGTTCAACGCCCGTAAAATCTCATTTTCTATATACATTAAATTTCTGGATTAGGTAATAATATCAGTTTCAGGTGTGATATTGTTGAGGTCATGCAATTGAAATCGGTTTCGGATTCTTCGCCTAAGTCAACCGGTACTAGGCTTAAAAAGAAGCACAAAAGGCTCGATGCCATATGCGAAAATGTCTATAATCAAAACCATCGTGAATCCAATGACCGGAGAGTGTCCTGCTCCGGGTCTGCCCTGGATGCTCAGTCGGAGCTTCGCCGGAGCTCAAGGGTTCGTCGGGCACCTGTTGTGCTTGATGTCTCACCTCCTCCGGTCAAAAAACGAAAGAAGATTGGTAAGAATGTAAATTTGGGGGTTAATAAAAATGGAGGAAGTAGTGTAAAAAGTGTGAAGGAGGAGGAGAGTGGGAGATTAGAGGATTGGGATACACCATGGAGGTCACGGTTGAGATCGAGGGGTAGGAATGTGGCGACTAGAGAGAGAGGTGAAACGAGTGGGAGAAGGAAGCTTTTCCATGAAATTGATACGGACGGTGAGAAATTGTTGGTTGAGAGATCCAAGAGGCCGGGGAGGGTTAAGGCTGTAAATGGTTTGGGAAATGAAATGAATGAGGATGGAAAAAGTGATCATGAAGATGCGAGTGAGGAAGATGAGAGTAAGGTGTCTATAGAGAACGATGAGAGTGAAAAGGATGAAATGGAAGTGGAGGAGGATGAGGCCACTGAGGACATCGCAGTTTTGGATAGTGAAAAAGGAGGTGAGGACGGTGAGAATGCAGTTGGGAATGATAGTGAAATAGGTGGTGCGGATGGTGAGGAAGCAGTGGGGAATGATAGTGAAATAGGTGGTGCAGATGGTGAGAACTCGGTGAGGAATGAGGCTGATAACTATATCCCAGTTTCAGTTAATGCAATAGGTGGTGAAAATGAGGTGGAGGATGGTAATGCTGTATCTTCACGGTTAGAAGAACAAGAGAAGCAAGAGGAATTACCTAATTTGGAGCCAGAGAAGAACCCTGATGGAAATTATAATGCGGAAACTGTGGAACAGAGTGAGAAAATGAAGGAGTTGGATGTGGAAAATGAAACAGATTTTATTGAACTTGATGGGCCTCTGGTGAAAGAGTTAGAGGATCCTGATAAGGAAGGAGGTGCAGAGGCTAATGAAATTCCCTTGGAGGTTGAAAAAGATGACAATCCAGCCATATTGAATCAGGATTTGCCTGTTCTTGGTAGGCCGCGGATTAAACAAGGGAGACACTGTGGTTTGTGCGGATGTGGTAATGATGGTAAGCCACCAAAGAGATTGATGCAAGATGCTGGTGACAGTGAAAATGAGCCATACAGTGGTTCATCAGCTTCAGAGGATCCCAACTATGATGTATGGGATGGATTCGGTGATGAACCTGGGTGGCTTGGTCGCCTATTGGGCCCTATTAATGACCGGTTTGGTATCGCTGGAATCTGGGTTCATCAACACTGTGCTGTATGGAGTCCAGAGGTGTGGTTTTTAACTGAGTTTTCTTTGCCTATATTTATTTCTCCTGTGCTACTTCGTGTGTGAGCTGTCCATATTTACTTATACTCATTGTTATACATTCGAGCTCCCATTTTTCATTATTTTCTTATTTCTTGTTTGTATTAGAATTTTTTTGTGTGTAAGAGTTGGTATTGATGCTTGCTTTAGGTTGTTGATATATGACCAAGTAAAATTTTTGTTGACACTGTACTGCTAGTGCTATGAGATATTTCTGAATTCTGCAACAATACACCTTAGATGTTATTCTCTTTAAAGCTTTTTGTCGTTCTTTGAACAATCTTAGAGATTGGATAAGCATACTGTCGTTTTGATTGTATACAATTTGGCTTCCACTTGGAATTATTTGGAAATAATCAGTGTGAAGCAATATAGGCTTTTGTGCGTGTATATTGAAAATTAAATTTACACTTATTGGCAGCACCATCCCATAGCTTCTTTTGTTAGAAGTGTAGATTTTTCTCAGGACGAACACCATCAATATTATAAAATGATTTATTTAACAATTCTTCCTTGTTTTTCTAAAGTTTTTTTTTTTTTTTTTATCTTCTGAGTGAAGTTGTGAATGGAACATGTCATCTTCAGGATCACTTATTCAATTTGAACATGTATGTGATAATATTTTGTAATCTAACAATAAAAGAGTGGATTCATCACTTAGTTATTCAACTATAAAGTTTGTCAATGGAAACGTATGGAATTCACATTGTTGAGCTAGATTGATGAAGAAATGGAAATAGGCTTCAAGTTTACATTTTTACTACAATCAAGATTTTATAAAGCTTATTTAGTGTTGATTCCCCGTTGGGACAAAAAAATTGTAGACTACTAAACGTGATAAATCAGATTAAAATCTGTAGAAACCTGTGTGGATCGATTTTTTTCCCTGTGATAATAGACTTGTCTGGCATTTGTTAGAGTTAGTTGCTTAGTATAATTTTGTGGTAACAGGCGAAATGCATGGTAAGGTTTGCATTTTTATTTGGCTTTAAGTTCCATTCACTTTTTCCTTTTTCCTTTTTTGAGGGCTAGGGAAGGGGGAATTTGTGCTGAGAAAGGAGTTGGAACCAAAAATGTACTTAAATGATGCCAAAGTCTTCTTTTGGTTTTTCTTTCTCCCCTTTTGCTTCTGCAGTTCTTTCTTTTGAAATGTCAATGGAAGGATGGGATCATTAAAATCAACTTAATTGGTTATTTTCTTTGCTGTATTATGATCCTTTAAGGTGTCCTTTATTTGATGAAGTAGCTTCACTTCTTTGTGTTTCTATTCAAGGTTTCCAATTAATATCTTTGCTTGAATTAACTGATTTGTCTATTTAAAAGATTATCAAGGTTCAACTTATACCATCTCTAGCTTGCCATGTTATGGAGAACATATTTTTAGGAAGCAACGGTCTTCACTGCTTGATTGGCAACATCTTTCATTTGTATATCTGCATGATATATTTCTCTTTTGCCATATTATTTTGCTAGAATAATTTTAGTTTTTTTTTGTCTGTTTAATTATATTGTTTCATTAAACCCTATGTGTTGAGTCTTTTTCTGCAGGTGTATTTTGCTGGTTTGGGTTGCTTAAAAAATGTAAGGGCTGCACTTTGCAGAGGAAGAGCATTAAAATGCACACGCTGTGGAAGACCAGGGGCAACTATTGGATGTCGTGTTGATCGGTGTCCAAAAACTTACCACTTGGTTTGTCAAGCAAAGCCTTTTTTCTCCCTTTGTAAAGACAATCGTCATAGGCTTAGCCTTGATTTTGTTTTCTTTCTTGCCTCTGTATTGTGCAGCCTTGTGCCCGAGCCAATAGCTGCATCTTTGACCATCGAAAATTTCTTATAGCATGCACAGATCATCGTCATCTCTTCCAACCTTATGGTAATCAGTATGCAAATCGGATAAAGAAATTGAAAGCCAGGAAAATGAGGTTAGAAATAAGAAAACATTCAAATGATGCATGGCGGAAGGATGTTGAAGCTGAAGAAAAATGGTTGGAAAACTGTGGGGAGGATGAAGAGTTTCTGAAACGTGAGAGTAAGAGGCTTCACAGAGATTTGTTGAGAATTGCACCTGTATATATTGGAGGCCCTGGGGGTTCTGATAGTGCCAAACTATTTGAAGGATGGGAATCTGTTGCTGGCCTTCAGGATGTGATACAATGTATGAAGGAAGTAGTTATTTTACCTCTTCTATATCCTGAGTTCTTTAGTAATCTAGGGATTACACCTCCTAGGGGTGTTCTTTTGCATGGATATCCTGGAACAGGTAAAACACTTGTTGTGCGGGCATTGATTGGTTCATGTGCTCGTGGGGATATAAGGATTGCATATTTTGCTCGTAAAGGTGCAGACTGCTTAGGAAAGTATGTTGGTGATGCTGAGCGCCAGCTAAGACTCTTGTTTCAGGTTGCTGAGCGATGTCAACCTTCAATAATATTTTTTGATGAGATTGATGGGCTAGCACCTTGTCGAACAAGGCAGCAAGATCAGACTCACAGTTCAGTTGTCTCCACATTGCTTGCCTTAATGGATGGTTTAAAATCCCGAGGTTCGGTAGTGGTGATAGGTGCAACAAATCGACCTGAGGCTGTTGATCCAGCATTGCGTAGGCCTGGGAGATTTGACAGGGAGATCTATTTTCCACTGCCATCAGTTGAGGACAGGGCTGCCATACTCTCACTTCACACACAAAGGTGGCCAAAACCAGTTGCTGGATCTTTGCTACAGTGGGTTGCAAGAAGAACTGTCGATTTTGCTGGTGCTGATCTGCAGGCTCTTTGTACTCAGGCTGCAATTATTGCACTGAAGAGGAATTTCCCTTTGCAAGAAATTTTGTCGGCTGCTGGCAAGAAAGCTCTTGCTAAACACGTTCCTCTTCCAGCTTTTCAAGTGGAGGAGAGAGACTGGTTAGAGGCTTTAGCGTGTGCCCCACCTCCTTGCTCTCGTAGAGAAGCGGGTATAGCTGCTCATGATTCGGTCTCCTGTCCTCTTCCTACTCACCTCATTCCTTGTTTGCTGCAGCCATTATCAAAGTTGCTTGTTTCCCTCTATCTTGATGAACGCCTTTGGTTGCCTCCTCCTCTTTCTAAAGCTGCCATGATGGTTAAAACTGTCATAATTTCTTCTTTAGAGAAGAAGAACCTTCCTAGTGATCAGTGGTGGTGCCATGTTGATAGTTTTCTTGAAGAAGCAGAAATTGCTAAGGAAGTACAGGGAAAGCTTTCACTTGCGGGTGTATTAATTGGAGAGGCTAGTTGTGCTGGTGCTGATGTATATGCTGATGAGAAGGATGATAATAATGTTGAGTTTGAACCTTCTATGATACAGCATAGGGCCATGAGCCATAGCACTTCTAGAATTATATCGTTTGCATCAGTGAATAAATCGGGATACCGTTTATTGATTGCTGGAGGTCCCAGATCTGGACAGAAGCAACTTGCTTCTTGCATACTACACTTCTATGTTGGAAATATTGAAGTTCAGAAGGTTGATCTGGCTACAATTTCACAGGAAGGGCATGATGATATGGTCCAAGGGATTGCGCGAATATTGAGTATGCCCTCTATTTTCATCTCCCTTTCCTCCCAAGCCACTTTGAATATTCATGGTTCCAGTTTTCTCTTACTTCATTTAAATGGACTAGTTTCCTGTTGCTCTGTTGTTCTCTATGAAGATGTCATTAATTTTTATATATTTGAATATGGCCAAGGTCTTTTTGATTTCTTTTATACTTAATTTTTTTGGTCAATTTCAATCTAAGTTTAAACTGTTCTTTAGATCTGAAACATTTATCAGGCGAGGGATTTTTGTAGTCTCTTCAATTTGCATTAACTGTCTTTCTCACATGGAATTGAATAATATTTGTTTAGACTACGTGTGTGGCATCCTTAAGCATCAATGTTTTACCTAACAATTAAGGTTAGAAGTACTTAGAGAGTTTTAGTAGCTATTGAAATCTGACTTAATCTTTGTTGAATTGAAAATGATGTGTTTTTGCATTTTTGAAGACCTTGCAATTTGTAATTATAGTGCTAATCTTAAATGTTAAGAAAATTAGATTTATAGGTAAATGCTAATGCTTGTGTCAAAAAAAAAAATGGAAATTCACTATTTGTTCTCCGCTTCTATAACTATATATTTTTTTTTTGGGTGATGTTGGCAATATTTGTTGTAACATGTTGATCATTATAAGGTTTCGCAAATTTGTTGCACATTCTTGAATGAGAAAGCATGTATTGTGATATGGGTTCTCATGTAAATGTGTCACTCTGGCAGTGAAATGTGCTAGCTCGAAGTCATTCATGATTTTCATGCCGAGAATTGATCTGTGGGCTGTGGAGGCATGTCAGCCAGTCATTAAGGAGAGTGGTGCATCTTCAACTGACCAACTTTCTGAGAAAACAGTATCTTTTTCAACACCCATTCATGATGAGGAAAACAAGTCTGTTACAGATCAGTGTGGAGCGTCTGAAATGTCGGAGTCACAGACTGCCATCCCAAGTGCATCACACGCTTGGAACTCATTTGTTGAGCAGGTGGAGACCATATGTGTTTCCACATCCTTAATAATTCTCGTAAGTGGTTAATGCTAATATTGTTAACAAGACAAAACTTAATATTACAAATGAAAACTATATATGGTCTTTAACTATTTTAAAAAGTTTGTTTGAGAATGCTATACATTTTTGATAGGGAAATCATTTTTGGTTCAGTTAATTTTCAGCAATGTCATCATCAGGTTATTCACTTATTTGGAAATCAGCATTTGGGTTATGATGATTACTTAACTAGTTGTGTTGGAGGACTGGCCTTCTGGTAATATTGAACTTACTGTATGCTGCAATTGCATACAACTGTCTGATGTTATTCGCTCATGCTATCTAGTAATACTGAACTTACTGTATATTATATATAGTTGTAGATTTCCTATGAATTCTAGTGCAATGGTGATTCCTATACTCTACGAATAAGGAGTTCAAACCTAAAATGTATAAAGCCTATACGAAAGTCATTACAAAATAACAAGACCAAATTTAAGCCTCAGTAGTGTGTGAAAAAGCCATCCCAAGCAAAGATAAAAAATTGTTGAAAAAAAATGACCTTGGCATGATAAACCATAAAAACATGAATATCAGATTGGTATAGGCCAGCATTGAACCTGAGTATGAGCAATTACCGTAGATAGATGCTTTCCTTTTGAACTGAATAAAATACGGCCTTTGTTGAATAGGATAATATCTCTAACCAGAGTACTCTATGTCAAGCAATTCTATTGAGCCACTCAATAATTGTAGCATACAAGTTGTATTAGAGAACTGGCTTGATTTGGTTACGAGTGCAACTACTTATCTGCATTACATGATGCAGGATGGATGCATGGAAACATTGCTATATAATGTCTTCACTTAAACATTCTCGAATCACAAGCAATATCATTTTGGAGTCCACCAGGGACCAAAGAGAGTTCAGCTTATTAATCATAGATTATCTCCCTACACTGTGTAACATACATCTTTATGAGATTAAAAATCCTAGTTATACTTGGAGGGGTTTACTAAATCTGAAATCCCAAAATTACTTGGGTATTTGAAATACAAGAAGAAAAACTGAAACCTGAACTATAAATATGAGAAATATATTATAAGCAATTGTAATTTCTTTGTCATACTTATTTTGAATACTTATTTTCTCATAATAAATATATGAGAAATATATTATAAGAAATATATTATCTTCATTTGAATAATTGCATATTTATTTTGTATAATGTGATGAATGGAAAACTATTGGCTGCTTCCTTTGGGCAAAATAAAGTCTGATGATTTTTTACTGCCTTTGTTGCCAGGCTACTTCAGAACTTCCATTTCAGGAACTTTCACATGAAGTAAGGCAATTCTTTAAGAGTGATATCTCAAACAGTTGTCGGTTCACTCCTTTGGAGAACTCAATACCTCGATTCTTGGTGCCTGTTGGTGGGAATTTCAACCGTGATATGGTGATCAGGCTTTCTGTTGCAAAGTTATTGAGGGATATGATACAACTATTTGTTATATTGGTTCATCAAAGAGTGCATATCCATGCTATTTCATCCAAAGAGTACAAAGTTTGTGATTCTATTCAAAGATGTGATACAGAGTGTCACGATAAAAGACATGGCTCATTTGGTGAAAGCAAGCCTAGGGAAGAATTTCCTTGCGATCATTTAAAAGTTCCACCTCCACCCTATAATAGAAGTTTAAAAGGAAAATCAAACTTGCTATTAGCAATATCTACATTTGGCTATCAAATTCTTCGATATCCTCATTTTGCCGAACTTTGTTGGTTCACATCAAAACTGAAAGAAGGTCCTTGTGCAGATGTTACTGGACCGTGGAAGGGATGGCCTTTTAATTCTTGCATTATTCGTCCTGGTAATGCTGATAGTGTAACAGTTGCTAGTTGCTCAAGCAATGTTAAATGCAAAGAGAGATTTGGCGTAGTCAGAGGTTTAATTGCTGTTGGTTTATCAGCATACAGAGGTGTATATAAGTCACTTAGAGAGGTCTCCTTTGAGGTGAGGAAAGTTCTTGAACTTCTAGTTCGACAAGTTAATGAGAATATTCAGGCTGGGAAAGATAAATACCAATATGTTCGTCTCTTATCACAAGTGGCATATTTGGAAGATATGGTTAGTAGCTGGGCACATGCATTGCAGAGGTATTGTTTGTTATTTTTCCTCTATACGAAGCTTTCTTTCTACTGCAAATTGTGCACTAACTATGTTTAGTTCCATTTCAGTTTAGAACTCAACGCTCAAGTGCCAGTGGCAAATGCTGCACAAAATGCAGTGGAAGTTCCAGATAATGATGATGCTTGTGTGGATAACTCAGTGCAAAGGGAGGGTTCAAGTGGAGTTTCACCAAATAAAACTTCCCATGAATTTGAATGCCTGGAAAGAAGTGCTGCTGAATTGATCCCTGAAAGTGTTGAAGGTGTTGAATCAAATAAAGGGGACAATGGTTTTCTTCATTCAAGTTCTGAGGCTAGAGATGTGCTTTCAGGAGATCTGCCAGTACAGCAGGTTGTTCTCAGTGATCGTACCAAATCAGATGAGCATCTTCAAAGTTCTACAACTGAGAGCCAGTTGATTGATAATATTATGGATGAGCAGAACAGGAATACTCTAGAGATGTGTGAGCTAAAAAATACTGAAAATCGCGCAGATGCCATTGCATTGGCCAGGTCCCCAAAACATTCTAATGGATTCATGGGCACAGAAGCTGTTCTACCTTCTAAGAGTGACCTCTGTAATTCAGGCGGACCATGTACTGACGAGATCTCTGATCCTGTGGAATCCTGTGATCGGATTAGTGGACTGACAACAATAGAGGGTGGAATTAGAAGTGAGGATGCTCAGCGTAGCTGTAGTGAACAAATTGGAGATATCAACCTCAATCCGGGTAAAACTAGCTCTTATTCAGTTGATTCCGGCATTGTGTGTTCATATAATTGTTGCTCTGGGTGCCTAAGCACCCTCCATGATCTGATTCAGAAAAGCCTTGTTCAAGAATGGGGATTAAACAATAGCCATTGGACAGCAGAGGACGTTCATGATGTTGTTTCATCATTCTCTGTGGATCTTCTTTCAGCTGTCAGAAAAGTTAATACCACTAAAAATACAGGCACTTCATTTGATGAAAGCCTTGGATCTGGAAATCCTGGAAAATTATCAGAATTACATAATTGTCGTTGCAGAAGTTCAGGAAATAGTTTATTCATGGCAATGGATTGCAGTTGCCACTGTGTGGATGGATTTGCAACTGCAGAAGGGAATGATTCTGCAAATTCACATGAACTGGTATTTATTTTCAGAGATGGTATCCTGGTACCTGTAGATTCTAACACAAATGCTGTTTCTTTCCATTGTAAATATGAGACTTTATGCCTTTGTACGCTTATAGAGTCAGTACTAATGATAAAGAGGCCTTTTGATTGACATGTTCACAGCCATGGCATCATATCATATGGTGTTTTTGCAGAATATAGATGTAAATTCAAAACTCGAAATTTTGTTAGCTGTTAATTTTATTTTCTGGCCTTCTCTCTTCTCTACTCAGGCTAATCATGAAATTTGACTTAAAAAAAAGCACTTCTGAAAGCAGCTGAGGGCCAATCCACAACCAGAGGTTTGTCCCTTTTTATTGTGCGTCTTATTTATGATCCTTGAATCTTATAATATCTTAAAATGAGGAATGTGATTTATATATTAATATATTATAAAGAAAAGTCAATGAACTTATTATTATTCAATTTAAGCTAATAGTTGGGTTTATGAGTGTATCCTCTAAAGGACTACATTTTTATATAGAGGATGTTGGAGATTGCTTGAGATTTTCTGCTTATAGCTTAAAATAAGAATTTATGGAGGAACAATATTTGCTACCTGGATAAATACGGCTTATAAGCTAAAAAAGAATTTAGACAATTGGTAGCTTTTAAGTTAAAAAAATGCTTAAAAAGGCTTTTGTTCAAATGTCAAATATTCATTAAACACTTAATCATGTCCCAAATAACCTTAACTAATTACAACGATTAACAACCAATTTTATTCCACAAAATTAAAAAACTCTCAAAAAAAAAAAGGGAAAAATATATCATTTTCATTTCATAATTCCGAAATATTTTAATATCTACATTGTATCGTAAAAAAGAAAAAAGAAAAGAAAATCTCTGCCATTACCCTAAATTGTAATCTCTTTTTTCTTCCAAAAAAGAAGAAGAAAGAAAGAGAGATCAGATTAGGAATAGAAAAGCACCAAAAAATAAAAGAAATGGACAGAGAAAGCCTGTATCTTCCTAAAAGAGTAACCAAAAAAGTATTTCTGAAGGTTAGGGTTTCACTGTTAAGATTCGATTCTTCTTTTTTTTCTTTCCATTTTCATGCAAGAACAGAACCACATTTTAAAGCTAACAAACAGAAAGCAGCTTGTTCTACTTCACCTAGCTTTCTTCTTCTTTGACATCTCTGTTTTTTAATTATTGATGATGATCTTTGAAACATCATATTCCCACCTACAACGATCAGTCTCATCTTCAAAGCTTCTTTTAAGTCATCGGAATCGGTGGTGGTTGTGGTGGTGGTGGTGGTGGTGGAAGAGGAAGAACCGCCATTTGCAGAGGAGATGGGTAAAAGGTTTTTTTTCTTTTTTCCTGAATTGGGTTTTTCTGAAACTTTTCTTTTCTTCCTGAATCTGATACCGCATGCATTGCAAAGTGACTGTAAAATTACCAAAGTCAAAATACCCATTTCTTAAATATCTCATAAACCCAGAAGAAAAATCTTATAAAAACCAAGAAAAAAAGAAGAAAGAAGAATCAAGAATGCAAGATTAAAAAAATCTTCGAAAAGAAGAAGGAAAAATGAAGGTACCTTAGGTCCAGCAGGTCCACCTCTCCACAATGGAGTTTTGGTAGTTTTGCAATCCGTACAATACTTCTTAATCTCAATACTCTTGTCTTCATCTTCTTCACATAATGATTTCTGTAACAAAACCAAATAAACCCTAAATCAAGAACTCTTAAAGCCAAAGACAAACCCAATTAAAAAAAAAAAAACCAGTAAAAAAGAGAACAATCATCATCTGGAATAGATTAGACTGAACTCACCGGTTCTTGAATATCCATTTGCGCCATTATATGTTCCTTTTTCCTTGATTTTTGAAAAACAGACTAAATTCAAGTATTGATAAAGAAAATGATGAGACTAATCATTTTTTAGGAATAACAAATAAAGAATCAAACGAAGAGAGAAGCCATAGAAGAAGAAGAAGAAAATGGAAAACAGAGAACAGAAAATGTAGAGAGATAAAGGAAGAACCGACAAAGAACAGAGAAGAGAGAGAGAATTTTGAGCACTATGCTCTGCTCGGCGGATGAGAACAAAAACCCTATCCCTAGGGGTTTTGCGGAGGTTGGGAATCGGAGCAGTGGAAATGACATAAATGTCCTTTTTTTTATACGTACATATACACCCGCCAAACTCTGGGGATGGGCGTTTGCCACGTGGCTACATGCACGAATGGCTGTTGTACACAAATTGGAAATGAATTTATTTTTCAATTTTCAATAATTAATTAATTTTTTTTATTATTTATTTTTACTAATAACTTGAAACATTTCATTTCACAAGGTTTATAAAGAGATTATAGATTGTTTAAATCGATGTTCATAAAAAGGGGAGCTATGGATATGTATGTCTGAACTGTATCGCTCTCTCTGACTCTCTTCCTCCTCTCCTCATTTAGAAGGAGAAAGACAAATATTGTGTTTTAGTGGAGAAAAGGCAGTGCATTTTCAGACCTCGAGAACATCAATTCATGTTCAAAACTTGAAAATCATTCCTTAGCGCATTTAAATGTATACTATTCAATTATGGTTTAATTATTAAAATAATACCATATTTTAAAAACTGAATTACGCAATTTAGAATATGAAGTTTCGCATTTTTAAATAAAACAATAGAATAGAAGTTACAGCCAATTCAAAATGAAATATTTTGACTAAAGATATTCACTGGGCGTTACATATCCGACACTACAGTTTCATAATTTTATATTTTTCATAATTTTATATTGCAAAACAGAGTATCCAGTAATCTATGGACATGTGCCCATTTTCTGTTGTTTCGCAAATTAGAATTGCAAAACATGTATTTCACATGTATTTCACAAGTTTCTACCACAAATCAAAAATTTCGAAAAAAAAAAATTCTAACCATTCAAAAATTTCTGACGAGTAAAGTCTTATTTCAAGAGTTTTATATAGTGATATTCGACATTCGAAATAATTACCATTTACCTATCTCTTTATATTTAATTTGTTAATTTTTAATTTAAAATAAGTAATATTTAATAATTTATTAATCATATTAAATGAATTTAATATAAGAAATTAATTATTAATATTAATTTAATATAGAAAATTATTATTATTATTATTTTTTTTTTTTAACAAAAAAAAATGAATGTATAGCAATATTAAAATTGTACGAATAATTTGTTTAATTTTATTAATAATATTTAAAATTAATAATCTTTTAAAATTAATTTAATATAAATGAATTAATATTAAATAAATTCAAATGTATTAAAAGATTACAAAATTACGTGCAGAGGATCATCTTCTAGTAGAATTTCATTTTGATAAGAATAGCCAAAGATTCTCAACCTCCTAGTTGGATTACTCAAGGACTGTACTCTAATACAATTGAATTGGATATGTAAATTACTAAATTACCAAACGCCATCACCGCAACTGTTAAGCTTAACCAAATTAATTGGTTCTGCCTTTAGGTCAAATGCTGCTCAAAATCTTTATCGCTATAATTATTTGGCCTATTACGACCCTGTATAGGGACCTTTCCTTTAATCAGAATGACCTACGATAAGCAACCGTGCAACCTCAAGGATGCAGAAACATTGAAGGAATACACCCTAAGAGGTCGAAACCTAGACTCATTGCCACCCTTGAGCATATGCTACGACCAAAGAAAAAGAAGGCAACACAAGCCCTAAATCCATTTGCTCTTGGTAAGTAACCAGACACGTACATTTAAATATTTTATATATATATATATATATATATATATATATATAAAATATAAGATATAAAATTCCGATGTTCCTAGTAAATACAAGCATGTTGCTAGAACGATTTTGGGAGTGCCAAAATCTACAAACTGTGGTAAGGCAATGCAAAAAACTACTACTATGACAATAGATGCATTCAAAAAACAAAAAGAACTCTATGCTTGTTATATTAAAGCCTGACCTTGATGAACCACCTATCCCCAGAAAAGATGAGCATGGTTTTCTTAAGTTATAATAGACAAATCCCATGTTCATCACTCGAATATTCATTTTTTCCAAAACATCTTTGCCATAGCAAAAAATCTGAACCAGCCCAGCAACTTCCAACCACACCATAAGACTGGACCAACTAGACCCAAATAAACACCGACCTGACCTGGACCCAGAAGCTGACAACAGTCCTGCCACATTCCACTAGGACTTGACACAGAAACAATGGCAACTCCCTGCAAAGAATGCACCACTCAATTGTGAAGCATGCCAATATAGAGGGCATTCTAAAAATAAACATTTGTAGGGGGAATCATACAAAACAAAATATACTTACATCTAGCTGAAATTAAATCCACCAGAAGGGACAGCTGGCATCTCACCACCACCAAATTGGAAAGCAGATTGGGAATTATCTCCTGGTGGCATTGTCTCATCATCCTCTTCCAACCAATATGTCTCGAGAATTTTCACAGCCTTCTCATAAATCTCATTGTTATCGTGAGACTGTAGATTCTCAATTTTCTCCAACCCTTCAGCATCGTCGATCATTTGTGCGTATAGATTAACACCTCCGTTGTTACCTGAATTCTTGTCAGCTTCTCCAACCTTCAAAATGTTTTCAAGGCCTTCTAAACAGACTGTCACAATCCTTGGGTCAGGACAGATAAGAAGGTCACACAAGGGCTTGATACAACCTTGGCTCACAAGGTACCTGTTAAGCATTGTATACAAACAATTAGCAACTTTATTGTCATGACAAATCTAGCATCAGTCCAAGAAATGATAAATAAAAGAGTACACCGTACTTAATTTGTTCATGAGTACCACCAGATGTGGCATTCGAAATTGCCCACGCAGCCTCCTTCTTGATATCAAACTCGGCATTTTGAAGTAGATGGACTAGTGGACCAATAATATTAGCCTCGATAACCGCCTGGGAGGTTTCACAGATGCATTTTGACAAAAATAAAATGATTAGTCAGGATCCAGATGATGCCACAAAATCAATACCACCTACTAGAAGTTACCTGAATCTGCTCCTTGTTGCCAGCAGTTATATTAGATATGGTCCAACAGGCTTCCTTCTTGATGCTCTTTTTGTAGTTGTTTGTCAACAAGTTCAGAAGGCAAGGCAACGCTTGATGGTTGATGATACACTAGAAGGCACACACCAACATTAGTGTAAGAGAATTACCAAACACTCCCGCTCAATGGTACACCAAGCAAAGTTAAAATGAATAGCATAATTCGTAGAGAATAGGGGATTGACGAGTCTGTCTTAATCGACAAATACAATAAAAAAGTGAGAAATTCATGTCTGCAAATTTAATGAGTTATATTCTCACTACTTATCATTCTCTATCTTGTTAATACCTTTTACTCCTTATTAGCTTTAACCACAAATGTAAAGCATAACATTCTCTTTCATTCTATTTGTCTCTCATTAAAAAGCATCAACATTTTATAACAATTATTACTCTCTTCATTCTGTTATAAAGACAAACATCTTTCCATGTGGTTGTGTTATCATGCATCTTGAATCAAAATATTAAAGAAATCATCAAGAATTTAAATAAGTCGATGTGTGAAAAAAAGGGATCATAATTAAGTTCATAAATCATTGCAAGAATGATAACGGTTTTCCAAATTTTCAGTTAAAAGATAAATTAGTGCAATCAGAACAGCAATCACCAATGAAACAGAAGCATGCAAGTCAATTCCAAGAGTAACATAAGAACTATCGTGGAACTAAAGACAGTAGATTTCCATATAAATTAAGCTAAATAAGTGCTCAGAAAATGACATGTACCTGGGTCTGCATATCATCACCAGTCACAATATTCCCAACAGTGCGAAGAGCGGGAATCAGAACTGAAGGAGATGGGTGTCTGAAAAATGTATAAATACATGAGACTATTGGTACACAACTACACAATAGGAATCAGAAGCCTAAATAACAATAGGAGGAAATTCTAACATATTATAACACTTACAATAATAGCTCAACTAAACGAGGGCATACTCCAGCTTCAATAACAGCTTGAATTTTGTCATTGGTACCATCAGAAAGATACGAAAGCGCCCAACAGGCATCAGTCAATACTTCCTCATCGTTAGAATGAATTAGGCGAGCAAGAGCTGGAAGTGCAGGCTTAACCTGTTAAATCAAATACAGCAATAACAGGACTGTCAACATTAGACAAATGCAAAACACGAATGGGGAAAAAAGGTGGAAATGCTAAATAAAGCGTCATTGAAAATATAAATTACACTAGAATTATTAACTAATACCAGAAATCAATGCATTAGAAACAGAACAAACCTGATCAAAAGGTGGTTGTGGCTTCCCTCGACAAAAGTTTGAGAGTGTCCATGTAGCATTTCTTAGCATTGAAAGTTTAGCATGCTCATTCAACTGTAACAGTAAAGGAACCAGAGCTCCATTGCCAAGGACTAGATCACGGCATTTAGGAGAATCACCAGCAACATTTCCCAACGCCCACACAGCCTATGTTTCAAGATTGCAAAGTACATTTGATTAATTATCATACATATGATCTTCCCATTATTTCTAATTTAAGGGCTAACTATATTACTAACACCTTTACAGTATTACAAAGAACAAGGTTGCCCAGACGCATTCTATTTTCAATACCTGCTCACGAACATCATCACTTGGAGAACCAAGAAGCTTTACAAATATGGGGACAGCTCCATGGTCAATTACCACCCGCGTGTTCTCAGATGTTCCAGAAGCAATGTTTGTGAGAGCCCATGCAGCTTCAAACTACATGAAAATCAGCCAATTAGATGCTCAAGTTATTTAAACTGAGTATAAAGAAACATAATACATGAAGCCAGCCAATTAACCTGAAGCTGAGGAAAGTCCTCTCTCATAAGAAACTCAACAAAACGAGGGACAACACCAGCCTGAATGACTTCTTCAATTGGAGGGCTGCGTTCTAGTGATGCACAAAGTTTTGACACAGAATTATATGTTAAATGAAGAAAATGAAACTCCATCCATATAGATATAAACTGAGATATCACTTTCTCACCAATTGAGAGCAATTTCCTGAACTGAGTGGTTGCCTCAAGCTGCAAAGTACTGTCATCAGACCAAACACCAGTAACCATTGATGGTAGATGCTCCAACTGCATTCAATCAAAAAAGTTTAAAATGAGCCAAGAGCAAAACAACTCGAGGAATGGCACAGTAAAATCCCATCAAAATGGACAGCAATGTGGGAACATAACTCAGCATGAAACCTCAAAACAAAGTGAGAGTTGTTCTACAACAACTTTGAATTAATACAACCAAATAAGATGAAATGTTACAACATTACAAAAATCATTTCATTTGACGTCTCAAAAAAAGAACTCTCCGGATATAATGGGATGTAAACAACACAAATATTAAACCAAAACAACACCCATTCTATACTATCATAGCCTAAAACAGCAATGTCTAGGGAGATCATCAAAAATTACAGGCAAATTCGAGCTTGAAAAAACCTAACTCAACTGAAAAACACTACAATAACAAAACAACAATTTAACCCCAAACACAACACAGAAGCTAAAAACACGATGTAAAACAAACTATCCTTAATCAACAACAACAAATTTCAAAACCAACCTTCTTCTCAACAGCTGATGAGTGAATCGAAGCCGGCATAGGCTGAGCTTGGAATCCTTCACGCCGCTTCTTCAAAAGACTCTCCTCCCGACGATTCTTCCGGATCTCTACCATATTATCTTCTCTTCTCCGTCGTCCTTCTTCAGCATCCACCGCTACCTTGTACCTGTTACGGCGGACCTCAGTCCTAGCGCTTGGTCTCAACGACATCGTTACTTAAATTTAATCGAGCAAAATTGTCAATTGATCGGAGGATCTAACAAGCGCAGGTGATTATTAATGGAGAAAAAGCGATGGAAATCAGGGGTTTTGCAGAGAGAATTGGAAGGTTTGAGGGTTTTGATTTCAGGAGAGAGAAGCGAGTATGACATAGGTTCGTTTATATATATACAGTACGATATAGGTAGGGTTTGGAATAAAAGTAGGCTCGTATTGAGTATTTATTAACGGATATGCCATTCAGTTTGAATTTGAAGATGAGGGAAAAAAGCGACTTTCAGAAAAATGATGGGACCTACCTCGCAGCGGATTTACAATTTTACCACATGAAACGCCGTCGTTTAATACTTACTCCATTTGAACTTATATATATATATATATTATATGTGTATATGTATCCAACATTTTATTTACATGCCAAAACATAAAATATAATTTAATGGAAGTACAATTACAATTTAGACTAGATGATAAAATATTTTTGATAAGATTACAGTTATGTCATTTTGTTCAATTTTTTTAATCAATAATTTGTATATTAAACTAAACTTAAGCTCAACTTAAGCCAAATTTAAATGAAAAATTTAATTATCTCACTTACAAATTATCCACGAATACATACTTCAACTCGTTCTTTGGAATGAACAAAACCAACCCGATAACAAATTTTTTTAGAAAAATGACAGTTTCAATTTGACCTGCTCCATAATGCTTGAGTTTATCAGTCTGTCGAAAAATCGGTCCGAACCCGAACCGGAACCATTCAGTGGACGGTCCAATTTAAGTTCAACGAAATTTCGAATCGTAATCGTTGTAAGCCGTGAATCGTCTTTAATCGGCAGTTCAATGGACCAGTTACAATTTACCACCCCAAAACGTGGTCGGGCCCGGTCCATAGCCACCTCTAACCTGTGCAAACTACGCGTTTGATGCTCCTAAATTCGAAGAATAGCAAAGCTTATTTTTATTATTAATTGAGATAGAATTCGAAATTGTACAATGAAAATCATTCAAAGGAATGGCTAACGAATAACCCCTTTAATACCATTTTAATTATATCTTGAAATCCTCAAAAGAACCAAATTTTTAGGTTGCACCTTTTCTCAATATAAAAGAATGAAAAACAAGTACACTAATAAAAATGGAACTTAATAAGTTCGGCATTACCGATAAGCTCATCTTATCTGTAATCGTGCAACTTGCAGGAAACTAGAACACTCTACCAACAACAAAGACATCATAATTAACAATTATCAACACAATTGGTACGAACCGAAATCATGTCCGCTCACCACAATGAAATTTCTCTATTCCACTAAAGTGTCAAATTTTATTGTTATTTTTTTTAAATCGATGACAAGTGTCTATTTTACATCTACATCCTTTTGACACCACATATAAGTAAGGACATATAAATAGGGATGAGTAGAGTTCCGCTGAAACGGAACCGAACTAAAATTTTTTATTTAGTTAATCGAAATTTTAATAATTTTTTATTTTTCGGTTTTTCAGTTCGATTAACAGAATAATCAGTTCTATTTTCAATTATAACTTTTGAGATTTTCGATTATTTTGATTAACCAAATTTCAAGAATTTCAATATCTAAAACATCGATCTTTTTGGAAATCCTTTTTTTTTCTTCATCTCTTTCTTCGGTTCGGTTAACTGATTTATACAGTCTTTCATAACAGATTTTTAAAAATTCTGTTAACCAATCGGTTATTTAATTTCATTTTCTATTAACCAAAAATATTGATTTCGATTCTCGATAAACCGAAAAAAATTCAGTTTCGGTTAGTGCATTCGGTTAACCAAAAACTGACCAATTCAGTTCGTTTTCAGTTAACTGATTTGGTGCATTCGGTTAACCAAAAACCGACCGATTCAGTTCGTTTTTGGTTAACCGATTTGCTTAGCTATACATATAATCAACCCCCAATACATTTCACAAGCCAAAAAGCGAAAAAAAGAGAATATTATTCCATCAAATGTTACCATCAACTTTATATAAAAGTGCTTAAATTAATATAATAATAACATCGGTTAAACGTACCAATAAATCAAACATACTATATTAACTAAACTAAACTAAACTAAACTAAACTAATCATCCTATCTAATCCAACCGTCCAATGAGCATTTTATAAAATAAAAAAACACAATGGTACTCGTTACAGATCAAAGAACTGGAGGTAAATGCAAAGGTCAAATATATTAGACCAAAAGCAAAATTATTATCCAGTACATCCATCAACAGCGAGATGTGTTGCGCTTTGCCGTATTACCTTTGGATACGTTGACACGTGCCCTCTTTTTATCCGTTGGATTTTCATTGAGGTCAAAGCCTACGCTTACGCTTCCATCTCCACCGACCATTTCTACGAACATCCTTTGCAAATCTTCAAAGCTATCTCCCTACATAAAGCCCACCGGAACTCAAAATTACAATCATACCCCCACAATATTACAACCAATTATATTTGATATTTTAATTAAATATTATACCTCATCTTTCACATTATTCATCATGGATAACATTTCTTGCATGAAGTCACAAAACTCCTGTTTCAGAATATTACATATTTCAGGGGTAGTTCAGACAATTCGCAATAATATAATTTTGGAAAATTTAAATAAAAAAAATAAAATAAAAGTTAGGCCACAATGTAATTGCACTCGATAAAACGGCGTGGTTTTGCACCAAAATAATGGAAAATAAAAAATACGAAAACTAATAATTATACGTACTTCTTCTTCTTCTGAAGGATCATAGAGCCCAACATCATACATTGATCTCTTAGCTTGATCAGACAGAACTATAAAAAAGAAAACGGAAAGTTAACGGCGGTTAGCTTGCATGCACAAAAAAGTACATAACGGCAAATAATGACGTTTAAGATAATTTTAGAAAGGGTTATGCTAAAGTTACCGGAGTATGCTTCTTGAATTTGCTGAAACCGGCGTTTCGCCTCTCCTGCAAAGCCCGGATTCTGGACCCACTTATCCGGATGCCATTTCTGCAACGAAAAAGACAAAATCAGCCGAGCGAGTAACACCATAATAATTAATCTAATAAAAACAGCATCATTATGCTTAATTCCATATAAATCGACGGGGTTTTGCATAAATTCACTCACCATAGCGAGTTTGCGGTAAGCGGAGCGAATATCAGAGAAGGAGGCGTCCCTGCGAATCCCGAGAACAGAGTAGTAACAACAAGATCCGCCTTTGGATCCTCCTTCCCGATCCATCTCTAAACCACCGCCACCAAAACCACAATTGTTTAGAGAAATTCCTAACTATTTTCCTCCTCGATTAAAGAAAACCGATCTCTATATGTTCCGAGAAAGGCATAGCAACGGCAGCGAAGAAACAGGAAACGTCGACGGATTTAGTAATGGTGCTCGTCTGGTACAAAGAGTAATGTGGCTGTGGTTGCGGTTGTGTTGTGGGGTTATAGAGACGCAGAGAGAAAAATATCTCAAGTGGCGACTTTTTGGGAAGAGAGAACGTATTTATGCAATAAGAAAGTTCGAGAGATTTCAGCCCGGTAACTTTTCTTCTGGGACGAAGATATTTTTCTTTGGAATTAAATAATAGACGCTTGAGTTTTATTTAATTACTGGTTATGCCATTAAGTTCGCGTGGCGGGGGCGGGGCAGGGCAGCCTACATCCCGGTGAGCTGCGGCCATGATATTTTTTTGGTTTAATAGTACACAATAATTTGACACCACTAAGAGTTTGCCTTTTTTCAAATCAAATCTTAATGTTTGTAACATTTGCATTTAAGGGTCAAATTGTAATTTTAAAATTTTGTTATATTCCTCCTATTATTTTAGAATTTAGCAAATTGAAATTTCATTTCATTTTCAATTAATATAAAAATTAACGTATTCGATAAGAATAACTTAACTTTGGTTTTATTATTTACATTTGGTCGCTGGAGTGACTCGAAAAATAATCCACTACAAAAACTTAAATAAGATTTCACGGTTTTTTAATGTTTTTCGAGTAAAACTAAATGCCTATTTCAATATCCTTAATAAGGAATTTCCGTTAATGCCTCCTTACGTACCATTTTAGACGAATAAGGATATGGTTGTTAGCGGAGGAAGAAAAAGAAACAGTCGAACCATGGGTCTCATATTAACCATAAAATACCATTAATTACTGAATGATCTACAAGCGAAGAAAGCGACAAAATAACATAACTACATGCACAAATTTACAAACCTCAGCTTAAAAAAACAAAGAAGTCACCCTTTTATATACTTTCTTACAAGAAGGGAAAGCTGAGATTTGCAAGAAAATTGGGAAGTAAAACTAAGCTTAACATAACTAATTAACTAACTCTCATGTATTTAGGTGAGCTTAAGCTTAATTATTGGCATCCTAAACCTTGAGAAGCATATCTTAATTCCTAAAACTAATTAATCTACACAAAGAAGCTATTTTGCCACATTCTTTTTGCAGCCATATGAGATCTTAATTTAATGGCAGCTCTTAGTTTGCACCATCCAGCTCTAGGTTTTCTCGTCCTATGTACTGTCGTACCGTATTCTGGGTACGAAGAAAAGAGACCGACTTCTCCTCCATTGCTGAAAATGAAAGTGTTCATTGAGGTTTGAGACTGAGAAATGTCGTCGGGAAGTAGTTGTTGACTACTGCTTGTAGCTGGTGACCATTGTGGTACGCTACTTGTTTCGTCCGTGTAAGGTAGCGCCGGAAACAGGTCACCGAATTTGAAACTGTTCCTTAACAGTTGTGGTAATGATTGAAGCGGATGATTGTTTTGTGGTGAAGAAAATTGCAGTTGGTTCTCAGTTTCTATCACGTTGGAATCTACAAGAAGGTCTTGTTGCCCTGCACGAAACAGATCGGTCTTAGTACAAATCATCGACTTAAAAAAAAGACTAGAATTGCATTATGAACAGATGGGTATCATTTTTTCTGTAATTTATACCTTGCTGGGGAAATTCATGTTGCTGCAGGCTTTGATTCGGGTGCTGAAATGGTTCGTTTGGTAGGCAGATCAATGGCTTCAATGGGCCAGAAATAGTTTGACCATCTATTGGAATGAAGTTTTGCACATTTGCATATGCTTGTCGCTTCAAATTTTCGACCATGGCCTGCAAATTAAAGAAAGAAGAACATAAACAAAAACGTTACAAATCAATACAAATTCATCATTTAAACTACTAAATTACCTTATGATGAGGAGGAATTTTCTCCACACATTCATAATTCTGCCCATCATAAGTCACTCCGATGACCTTATACACAGCATTGAAAAGAAGCCCAAAAGTTTGTCCACAGTCAAAGTAAATGTACAATTGGTCATCATCCATAACACAAGAACTTGCATGATGTATAATTGTATCCCATATCTTGTTCGAGATTCCAGTTGGTAGCATCTGCGATCCAACGTGAAAAACCTACGATTATTCAGGCGAAAATTTGTGAGAAAAATTCAACGAAAAGGGGTTATTTTCTCTCGTTTTCGCTTACTTTTCGAAGTTCTGATGGATGCATTGCATAAAACCGCAGAAACTTCCCAACTGTGTCAATTCCACTTTTGGCAAGAGTCTTATGAGATGGTCCGTTTTTCGCTATCTTTTCTAGACGCCAAACTTCATCGTTGAAGCTCGGAGGATGATGTTTCTTGTACACTAATTTAACAAAACAAACCATTAATTAGTCATTTTACAGTTTCAGATTCTGCAAAAATGATACAATTACAGAACAATCAAGAACAGAACAAGAAGTACTTATAAGCTTACATTCCCCGCGATGATCTTTTACAACAAATGCTTCACTTCTGGCTTCTCGAATCCTCATTTCCCCACTAGTTCTTGCTACGTTTCTAGCTCCTAGTTTAAATTTTCGACTTCTTTGCCAGCTAGAATTATCAGTGAAAACTACATCACTTATAAGACCAACACCAGCTTTTAAATTAATAATCAAGTCTCCGCCTGTAACTAAAGGCCTTCGACCTTCTCGTTCACGGACAATTTTGGAGTTGAATTCGGATTCACTCCAATATTCTTTTTCGTCGCGGCCAAAATCAGCATTAAGAACAAGAATCTCAATCTTGATACAGGAAAGTGGACCAGAAGTTATAATAGTATTGGTGTTGGAATCTATTAGCTCAATCCTGATAGGGTTTCCCTCAGCAGAATCTATTTTGTTGCCTGTAAAAATGGTTGATGGCAGTTTCGTAACAAATTGCAGCTTGAAGCCATTAAAAACTGATGCTTCTGGTTGATTATAGAATGGTCTGTAAGAATACATTAATAGAATGTTTAAATTTTAAAGAATCAAGAAAACCGTATATCATAATTCAAGAAACAAGAAAAGCTGATATAAGAAGTAGGTGTGACATTGCTTGTGCTTTTTTTTCCCCTTCTGACTTATAAAAACCACTTGCAAAGAAGCAACAGAAGCTGGTTTCAAAATAAGAAGTGGTTTCAAGCAATGCCAAAACACCCACAAAATAAAAAATCAAGAAAAGCTTATATCAGAAATCAAGAAATAACAGAAGCTGATATAAGAAAATCAGGAAACAAGCAAAGCTTATATAAGAAAACAAGAATCAAGAAAAGCTTATATAAAAAAACAAGAATCAAGAAAAGCTTATATCAGAGAACAAGAATCAAGAAAATAAAAAAATTCAAGAATTAACCTTGATGAGGAAGGTTGAAGAATGCGTTGAACAGTCCTCTCCACTTCATCTCTTATCTGATACAACATATAAAAATAAAAAAATAAATTAAAAATTACTTTTCAACATTGAAAATCAAACAAAAGCTACTTACAAATTATAGAAAATTACCACTCGACGAATGAAGGGTTCCATTTTACTAGCCATATCCTCCATAGAAAGCATTCCAAGAACTTCTCTAATGGAACTACACAAAAGAATCAAGATATTTAATACTTTTTTTTTATAAAAAAAGCTTCTGGGTGTATTAATTAAAGCATAATTAAATAGTTAATTACCTCTTAAACCGTTTAGATTCTTGATTATTAGAAGCTTCACTATCTGCTGCAGTTCTAGAATCTCCATGAAAAGCTCTCTTTGGCCCCATCACATCACTCGAAAACAAAAATAACTAAAAGAATGTACTTGAAAACTTACAAATCTTTTCTTTTGGGGTTTTGTTTTAGTTTATAATGAAGCCATATATGAGAAAAGTACCAACTACAAAATGATCGGTATGGGAATATATAGAGTTTAAGGTTAGTGTTATTTTTCAAAAAAACGTTTTTTTTGTTTTTTTCAAGAAAAAAGAAAAAAACAGAAGGTTCATAGAAGTTTCAGTTGTTGAACTGAACTCTTTAAACTCACCATAATAATAGAATCCTAATCCACGCGCTTATTAAATGAGAGACAATAAGTCAAATATGCATACCCTAAAGAGTTATCTTAATATTTGATGACAAAACTAGTTATTTGTGTATGTTTAATTATTTTAATAACTGTAATCTCAGAACGGAACTGAGTTGGTAAGATACTTTTTTTGGCTCAAGTGATCGTGTGTTTAAACTTTTCCATGCACAAACTCGTTTAAAATTTAGATGAGGTCAAATATTTGTTTCCCAAAACAATCTATTAGAGGTCTGCGGAAACGTTTTTGATTAACAGAATATATTCGCTAATCGACTAAGTATCTATACTGTTTAATTTTTATAGCATTTAAATCGTTATTTTTTTTTAAAAAAAACTTAAGTTTGGTTGAGAGAGTAACGTTTTTATATTATATGGTTATATTGTAAAACAAGAAAACTTAATTAAAGAATATACTTAATTTTCTTGGAATTAAAAAAAATTGGATACTCCAAAGTATCAGAAAGCAAGCAAGAACATGGAAACTATCAGCAAGAATTTAGTATAAAACGAAAGAATTCAAAACCAACTTTCAGTTTTTAATAAATAAATAAGTAACTAACTAACCGCGTAATGATTGAAAAGTACGTATAAATCAAATAAATAAAACAAAAGATTAATAAAGATTATAATTTAATTAGTACTTTATATATATATAAAACACGGTTTAAAACGCGTAACTCAGTAGAAATTAGAAGGTTGGTACAGATTGCAGACAAAATTTGAGGAAGAACACGCTTTGCTTTTGGGCTTATTACAAGAAGATGACAAAATTCAACTATTGAAGTAAACGCAGAAATTATTATTATTATTATTATTATTATTATTATTATTATTATTATTATTATTATTATTATTATTATTATTATTATTATTGTCTAATAGTGTCAACAAATGCTAAAATAATAATATTATATTGTCTAATATTGTCAACCAAATGCTAAAATAATAATTTTATTATTATTATTATTATTATTATTATTCCATTTAATTGTTAATTAAAAATGCTTTCGTATAATTCGAGATTATTATTTACTGTAATTTTACTAATTAAAGGATAATTTTTTTTTATTAAAAAGACGTTTAAAACTTTATATATACATATAATAGAACCATTTATAAATATTGAATAATGGCACAGTGCAAAGCTTGAACTTCTAGTAGTTCTACTGTGAGCAAAAGTATGTGACAGTCACTTTCTATGCTGGACACGTGTCATTTTATGTAACCTTTGATTTTAAGCAGTCAAAGTTTTCTAGTAATGTAGAACATGTAGTTTTGTTTGAAGAGAATCAGAGATGAAGATTCACACATTCTGTGTAATTTCTGACTCTATTTTAATTTCTTTAATATTTCAAAAGAATTCCTGTTTGTCTTATGCATTTTCCAGGAAAATGTGACCAGGAAAATTCTCACAACCACCATCTTCATCGAGCTTTTAATTATTATTAGATTAGATTAATGGATTTCTATATATGCTTCGTACTTTCACTGAAATCTCGAGGTAATGACAAACCCTATATATATATATATATATATATATATATGTATGAAAAGTTTACAAGTTTACAAATTGTATATGAAAAGTTTCCAATGATTGTTTTCGGCAAATCCTATTTTCCGATGATATTTCGGCAATCAATAACGATCTAGCTAGAAAATCGGTGATATTAACAATCCGTTTCTAATCGGCTTTTGACTAAATCCCCTATGAAACACAACGGAAACATTCCTGACTACTGATTGAAACGTTTTTGTCATTTTTAATTTCCGTTTTCGGTGAATTTAAAAAATCCTTAACTTTTATCGTTCTTCGTTTTATATTTTGAATCAGTTTTTGTTGAGATTTGTGTATTTTGTCACTGTAATTTTTCAATTAATAATTAGCAGTGTGAAAAAGTTTTGTAGTAAAAAACTTGACGTTCTGACCAATTATTTTAAAAAATTATTTATCAGATGGTTGAATTTGCTTAAAAGTCCAAAAAATGATGTTGATTGATTGTTTTAGTATAATGATTAAAAAAAGGTGATTGGGCTAATTTTCCATGAGCTTAGCCCACATATTCGGCCTTCTCATAGAATCAGTAACGGGCTTGATCCCATTATTGGGCCTAAAGCTTCTTTATTCTTCTTCTTTCCCATCCTTTCAATGGCTGATTCAAGCAGTTTTTTCACTTGAATCATGATCAGAACAAATTCATTCAAGATTCTGATAGTCCATGCAGTTCAATCTGGTAAATTTATAACAACCCAGTCGCAATTCTTCCATTTTCATATCCACAGAATGTGAATTTCTTGCTTTCAACTGTCGTCTCCTCAACTCCAATTATGACGTTTCTCCTCCGGCGGATCTTCAGCGTGGCCATTTGAACATTGCGCGATGCAATTGAGCTTCAATTGTGAAACGGCTGAACTGGACATTGTCGTTGTGTCTGGCAGGTTTGTTTTCCCAGATCTTCTTAAATTTTTACCTGTGTTTTGAGTAACTTTTCGCTGCAAATAAGTTAAGACCCCAAATTGCATGTTGTGACAAAGTTCAGGGACCATAGTGAAAATTACCCCCATAAGCTCAGCTCTTCCTTTTTCTCAAAAAAATAAAAAACACCCGAAACCACCAACTAATTGTAATCCCTAACATCGCAGCTTCTTTTTCCACCAAACCAACCATTCCAGCCCCTCTCCTTGCCGTGTCGTCTCCCTTTTCCGGCTAAGGTCCAACCAGCAGCTGCCATCATCCTTCTCTGGCCGAGCTACAACAAGGAGGTAAGTTTCTTTTAGCAATTGATTTTTCAATCTGTTTCTCAATCTCAGTTGCTACTGTTAGAAGGAACACAAAAGCTTAACTTCTTGATATTTAATGCATAACTTTACCGTGTTTCTTTTGTTTCGATTATGTCTTTTGAGCTGATTTTTTGCATTGTTATCAAGGTTTTGATGATTAATTTGCACAGCAGGTCTAGCTTCATTCATTTAATTGCCTATTGTCACGTTAATTTCGTTTCTTAAAATTGGGAAATGAACATGTTATATCTACATGACTGTTAATTTTGCTCTTCATAAAAGTCAGTTTGATGTTTGAGTATTGAATGAAATGTTTGATTTCAATTATAGGATTTCAACTCCACATGAATTGTTAGCGCCTAATTCTACTCAAGACTCAGTAAGGCACCGCTTATTCAAGATTTCCCACAATTTGTTCTTTGCTAAGACTTTTGTATTTGAAAAGTCTTTATTTCTGGTTTGTTCAACAACAATGCTTAAACTTTCTTCAGCAAAGCCCTCAATTTCTTCTTCTTTTCGTTTGTTGTCTCCATTTCTTTCGTCTTCTTCTTCAGCAAAGCCCTCAATTTCTGTTTCTTTTCCTTTCAATTCCTCGAAACCCTCTTCTTCCCGGTTCAAAATTTGTTGCATCGATGCTGCTCAGCCGTTCGATCATGAGTGCCACCTCCATTCCCAACATCTCAAATCACAGTCTCTCAAGATTGCCATTATTGGGTTTGGAAACTTCGGTCAGTTCCTCGCTAAAAGATTTTCAAGTCAAGGTCATACTGTTCTTGCTTATTCTCGTACCAATTATACTGATACTGCTAAACAGCTTGGGGTAACGTTCTATACAAGCCCAGATGATATCTGTGAAATGCATCCTGAAGTTCTAATATTGTGCACTTCGATTCTTTCGACAGAAAACTTACTTAAATCTTTCCCCTTTCAAAGGTTAAAGCGTAGTACCCTTATTGTAGATGTGTTGTCGGTTAAAGAATTTGCTAAAAACATTATGCTAAAGTATTTACCTATTGAGTTTGATATTTTATGTACTCATCCAATGTTTGGTCCTGAAAGCGGGAAAGGTTCCTGGCTTGGTCTACCATTTGTGTTTGATAAAGTCAGAATTGGCGGCAAAGAAGAAAGAGTAACTAGATGTGAAAAGTTTCTGGACATTTTCGCCAAGGAAGGTTGCAGAATGGTGGAAATGAGCTGTGCAGAGCATGATAGGTACGCAGCCGGGTCACAATTTGTGACACATACCATGGGAAGGGTGTTAGAGAAGTTTGGCTTGGAATCGTCGCCGATTAACACCAAAGGGTACGAGACTTTATTGGATTTGGTCGAAAATACAACTGGAGATAGTTTTGAGTTGTATTACGGGTTGTTCATGTATAATAATAATGCTATGGAACAGTTACAGAGGTTGGATATGGCTTTTGAAGAAATTAAGCAGGAATTGTTTGGGAAATTACATCAAGTTTATAGAAAACAGTTGTTTGGAGAAGAGAAGCCTAGAATTCAGAAGTTGCTTGTTAATGGTTCTGCTATTCCTGAACCTCCTCCTGGGGATGAAATTGCAGAAGGAAAAACTTCTGCATAGTTGACTGCTTCTATTGTATTATAATTTTATTTATTTTTCTTTGAATAAAAAATAATTTATTTATTTTTGTTTTTTATGGTAATAATGTATTCTTTAATTTGTTTGAAATTGTTTTATTTTTTAAAAATATCAATTTGATTCTAAAAATGACTAAACAATCATGCAAGAAGCGAGGAGTGGTGAAATTAAACCATTATAAACCAAATTAAAACTTAAAATAGGACAGTTTTAACTCAAAAAATTCAAACAATCCCAGTCGCGATTCTTCCATTTCTATCTCCAAAACTTCAATCAAACCTTCAACTCAATTATGACATTTCTCCTCAGGAGGACTTTCTGCGTGGCCATTTCAACCCACATGTCGTTTTGTCTGCCAGGTTTGCTTACTTAGCTGTACTTCAATTTTTACCTGTGTTTTGAGTAAACAGTCTTGGTTGTGGGTATTGAAGGAGGTGGGTTTACAGTTTTTAGAGTCTCTCTCAACTTAGGACATGTGGGTTTGTCTCAAAAGCTTCAGAGTAATAATAAAGATTCGAACTTGAGATAGTTAGTTAAGTTAGGCATAAAGGAATCTCTGAATTAGTAGTGGAAGTTAAAAATTGTGGTTTTGACGCCATTTTTGGGACTGTAGGTTCTATCAAAATCCCGTTGCTGATTTTAATTCTTTTTTCAGCAAAACAATCTCGGTACCAACTTACTATCCTAAATTCAGTCTTTTAACATTATCGAGTTGAGCGAAAAAAGGGCTCGAGCTTGGCTTGATAAGTTAAGTTCGCAATCTAGCTTAATAAGCTAGGTTCACAAGCTTGCAAGCTAAGCTTGAACTCTGCTCATTTAGCATTGAAACTGACTTAATACAAGTTTTCATGAATCAAACTTGAACTCGACTCATTTAGCTTTGAAATGAGTTGATTCAAGTTTTTATTTAAGCCAGTCTCGAGTTTATGAACAGTGCTCGACTTGTTTATAGCCATGATCGGTTGGGGTTGGGGTGGGGAGATTGTTTCCCATTTTGGCTCAATCAGGTATATTTGGTCTTCTCAGCAATTTCCTTTATTTTTTTTTATAAAATTTATATAATTAAAATTATTTTAGAAATATATTTTTCTCATAAAAATATGTCATCTTCCTCTTCATTTCATCATGTACTCCCTGCTCATGTATCTTCCTGCAACTTGGTTGCTTTTTTAATACTTGATTGACTTTGACTAATATTCGAAATGCTATTTTGATTCCCTTTTGGCAGGAAAACAAGCGACGGCTGCCGCCGATCATGAAGCAGCCATACATGAATAATTTATGAGGGATTCAGTTGAATCGGCGGCCACCGATGAGGAAAAAATCTTTTCTTTTTTGGTAAATTTTAGTTTCTGCTAGTCATTACCCTTTTTCACCTACCAGATGAATGGCACTTCGCCGCATCATTAGCCAAATTCACAATCAAACTTATTATTATTATGGGAAATTATTGTCACTAATATCATATTCCACCAACCAACCTCAAGTTTGGTGACTACCAACCCCATTTTGTTTTTCTAATATAAGGTCTTCTTGAAGAGCCCACAAGCTTAGCTATAAGAACTCAGCAACCCCTCCCCACTTCTCTCTATATTGTCCCACAAAAACCCAGATTTCCAATTGGGTATTGCCACCATTTTCTTACTTTCTTTTTCTATTTGAAAATTTTGCCATTATTTCTGGTTTGTTGAACATTTAATAGGAATTCTTCTTGATTTAGACTGATCAGAGCTTTCTCTTTCTCTCCACTCAACAACAATGCTTCAACTTTCTTCAGCAAAGCCCTCAATTTCTTCTTCTTCTTCTTCTCCTTCTTTTCGTTTGTTGTCTCCATTTCTTTCATCTTCGTCTTCCTTCCACTCCGTTCCTTTTCCTATCAAATCCTCGAAACCCTCTTCTCTCCGGTTCAAAATTCGTTGCATCGATGCTGCTCAGCCATTTGACCATGAGTGCCACTCCCATTCCCATCACCTCAAATCAAAGTCTCTCAAGATTGCCATTATTGGGTTTGGAAACTTCGGCCAGTTCCTTGCTAAAAGATTTGCAAGTCAAGGTCATACCGTTCTTGCCTACTCTCGTACCGATTATAGTGATACAGCTAAGAAACTTGGAATAACATTCTATACAAGTCCAGATGATCTCTGTGAAATGCATCCTGAAGTTCTAATCTTGTGCACTTCAATACTTTCTACAGAAAACTTGCTAAAATCTTTCCCCTTTCAGAGGTTAAAACGTAGTACACTTATCGTAGATGTGTTATCAGTTAAAGAATTTGCAAAGAACATTTTACTAAAGTATTTGCCTATTGAGTTTGATGTTTTATGTACTCATCCAATGTTTGGTCCTGAAAGCGGGAAAGGTTCTTGGCTTGGTCTACCATTTGTGTTTGATAAAGTCAGAATTGGCGTCGAGGAAGAAAGAGTAACTAGATGCGAAAAGTTTCTGGACATATTCGCCAACGAAGGTTGCAGAATGGTGGAAATGAGTTGTGCAGAGCATGATAGGCACGCGGCTGGATCACAATTTGTGACGCACACCATGGGAAGGGTATTGGAGAAGTTTGGCCTGGAATCGTCGCCGATTAACACCAAAGGGTACGAGACTTTATTAGATTTGGTCGGAAACACAACCGGAGATAGCTTCGAGTTGTACTACGGGTTGTTCATGTATAATAATAATGCCATGGAGCAATTACAGAGGTTGGATATGGCTTTTGAAGCAATTAAACAAGAATTGTTTGGAAAATTGCATCAAGTTTATAGAAAAAAGTTGTTTGGAGAAGAAAGGCCTAAAATTCAGAAGTTGCTTGTCAATGGTTCAGCCACCATTGAACCTCCTCCTGCGGATGCAATGGCGAAAGAAAAATCTTCTGCATAAACAATTGACTGGTCTTCTGGTATTATTATTTATTTATTTTTCCTTTAGAAAAAAAAAAATATTTATTTATTTTTATTTTTTTATGTGTTTAGTAAAGCCTTTTAAGCTTTTTAATATGTCTATATTATTATTTACTATGAAGATTCACATTTTAAGGTCTGAAACCTATGACCCAGTGGTTTACTGTTTAGTATTTCCGAAATTCCTATATATAATTAATTAATTTAGAGCAAGAATATACATTAAACTACAATAAATTAAAGAAGTAGGGTGATTTTCGAAGAAAGAAATTTGAAATATGGACGAAATGAGAATTTATACAAATGCAAATTGCGGAATATTTTGTAACTTGAAATTGCGAAACAGGAGTTTTGTAAGTTCAGTTGCGAAACTCTCTTAAGTTTCACAAGATCATATTGCAAAACTTCCCATATGTCAACTTTTCATTCCTTGTACTCGTTAATTACGTGTTTAACGTAATCTAATTTACCACTAATCAGTTTCGCTGACTCAACTTTCGCAAAATAATCTTGCGAAAGTAAGCTTGTTTCGCAATATGATATTGCACACCTTATTATTACGCAAAATGATATTGCGTAAAGACTAATTCATATCCACAGTCTAATTTTCAGATATTTGTTTGGTAAATAACCGCGAAAAATACACAATTTCGAAAGAGAACTTCAAATGTTTAATAATTTATATTCAATATATAATTTTTAAAATTATATTTAACACTATTTATCATTGAAATTGTGTAATTTTCTTGGAATTATTGTAATCTAATAACAACAATAATATTTAAACGTACATTCTTGCTCTTAATTAACTATTAACTTTAGTGCACTAATTATTTTATACTTTAAATTAATGAATAAATTTTTCCCTTGGAAAAGGAATAATTATTAATATACCTATTTTATATTGATATTTGAAATAATAAATCATAAAAAATACTCAAACCAAAATTATTTTATATAATAAAAATAAACAAGATTTGGTAAGCATTTGTTCATTTCCTTCGATCCAAATAATATTTGTTTGTACGCATGTAATAATTGTAGACTTTTTACAATTAAATTATTATTTTTAATAATCATACAACTACCATCCTTATCCATTCAATATAATACTTGACACAATATATAAAATTAAATTTTTAATATATATTTCATAATTAATACTTAATTCATATTAATTTCAAGAACTTCGGTACTAAACATTTTTAATAGTTATTTTTTAAAATTATAAATTTTACAATAATTCAACATGTACGGAGTCCTCTTTAGGCATAATATGCATTTGTCTTGACAAATTATTGAGTACAAACCGGTTTGGCCAAGATGAATTTCGATTAATATAACTATTTATTTCTTTTTTATAGTTTCAATTTTTTGATATTTGACTAATATTACTAAAAAAAATAAGATAAAATGACTAAATAGTAGATAAAAGTCGAGTAAAAAAAATAAATTATATATTATAAAAAAATGAGTAACTAAATAATAATATTGCTCAATATAAAAAAAAAAAAATCCTGAAATATGGTGTAGATTGATTGCAAGACAATTTAAAAATTGTGACCTAATTGGAATTGCTTACAATATAGTTTGAACCTTAAATTATGCGACGATGAAGACCATAATCAAACTAAAATTGTAACAAGAGTCTGATTTAGGTTCAACGAAACAATAAATTGAATTGGAAAATTAGACGTGGTCATGGGCCGGTTCGGTCCGGCAGGTTTGCTTGAACCGACTCAGCTCGTCGAAAAACTGTAACTGCTGGAACTGTAATCTGAACTGGCCGGAGGACGGGCCGATTCAGGTTCAAAGAATTTCGGAACAAGAACCGTGAATTGGACTTGAACTGCCGGTTCACCGGCCCGGTGGTTCAGCGGGCCGATTCAGGTTCAAAGAATTTCGGAACAGGAACCGTGAACTGGACTTGAACCGCCGGTTCACCGGCCCGGTGGTTCGGCGGGCCGATTCCGATTCCACCACTCTTGAACCGTGGCCCGGCCGGTGGCCACCACTATGGAAAACCATGAATCCACGTTTAACCAATGGAACAAAGAATCAAAAATTTAAAATTGAAACCTTAATTATTCATGAACCATAATGATTTGGGTTGACGTTGGACGAATTGAGATTTATTATTTTCGTGAACCGGGTCTGCTTTAGACCCAAGAATAAGCAGCATATAGAATGGCATGTTCTACAGTCTACACTATGCAATGCTAGAAATTCCAGAAAGGGACAAAATCTCACAAAATCCATAATGGTACAAACGTCTTTTCAAGCTGAAAGTAACAAATTTGCCCTTTTTACAGCAGGAACAGCTTTAATCCTCTAGGTACTCAAGCACCGTATAACTGCCCATTTCCTTATTGTCTTATCTTATGTTTGTTAATTAAAATTTCTTGCCCGTCAGTAATATATAAACAAACGGATCCCAAATTGCACGACAGAGACAGACACACAGAGAGCAGAGGATAGAGGCGAAGAAGGAAGAAGAAGAAGAACAATATCACATTCACGGTGGTAAGTTATTTTTACTGTATGGTTTCTGAGAAAATGAAGGAAAACGGCGTTGTTGCAAGAAAATCTGTTAAAATTTCTGTACTCTAATCAACTCTGCACATATAGTGCTTGTTTGTTTGGTTTCTGAGAAAATGAAAGAAAACGGAGTTGCTGAATGATATTTCGTTAATGTTTATGTGTTTTTATAATTGTTTGCTCTGCATTTTATTGCATTTTTTTTTCTCAGCAACCGAACAGTCTTTTTGTGATGATAATGGAAGTGGATCGCTGGAACTGTTTTGTTTTGTTTTGTTTTGTTTTTTTTTTTTAATTTTACTTTCTTATTATTCCTCTTCCGTTTTCTTAGAGGTATTCTTTATTTGTGCTGTACTTATATTTACCAATTTTAGCACTATTCTTTACTTGATTTTGGCTGTGTAACATGTGCACTGCTTTTCGTTTTTGGTGATAGGCTTATTTTGATAGATAGTGACTGCTTTGTGTCTTAGTGTATAGGTAGTTGCCTAGAGGAAAAGCAAATAAAGCAGTGTATGAAGTCGATATTTTCTTAAATTGTAATTATGGAGAGTTGATGTGGGGTTTATATGGCGTTTATAACTGTATTTATGTCTTTTCTGTGATTGCTATATCTGTGGTCCAAGGGAGGGGATGGAAATACAGGGTTTGGATTGCTTTAAGGTCACAGAAGTGGAGTAAAGAGTTAAACAAAAGAGTAACTGGTGGTCTTTATTGCTATGCCTTTCATACCTTATTTGTTTTATCTTTATCATGCTTTTCTCATAGTGAATTTTAACATTTTTTATGTGAATGTTCATCTAGAGATTGGCTACTTAAATTAGTGATGAATTCTTATTATTTACTTGCTGTTGAATGATAATTCTAATGTTAAGTTCATCTTATAGCAATTTATGTTGTTGTTTAGGATTGCTGCTATATGTTTTGGCATGGGCTTTGTGGAGGGAGCTCTGGAGCTGCAAAACAAGAAGGAAAAAACTCAACAAACATTGGATATCCGTGTCCATGCCTTCTCTGATTTAACTTATGTTTCTCCTGTAGTATTCTTATACCTTCTCAAAGAATGCTACATCCATGGTAAGAACTTTTGGTCATTGATTAGTTGTTTCTGTTCAGCGATGAAAGTTTTTCCTCGAGAAACAGTTAGGTAGTAAATCTGACATTGAATTTTATGATGTGTAACATTGTGAGACATGCCATTGCATTCACCGAATGGTGATTTTAATTGCTATTTCTTTGTTGCGTGTGCTTTTCATCTCTGTGTTTGATATGGTTTTTAAATTTCAACAGTTAATATTTGCTTTTCTGCGCTATCACAATGTTATGGGTTGCTTTGTGACAGATACTTAGAATCATTGTGAGACAGGTTGCCATGGCTGTTATTCATGCCCTTCTGGCTGATACATTATATTCCCGCTCTTTTTGCCGGCTTTTTATTTTTCATTTGCAGCTTATCTGAATTTACTATTTCTAATAATTTTTGCTATGCCAACCTTAGAGATGAATTCAGGCTCACGCACAGAGCTGTTAAATCCAAATTGAACAGTATACAACTTTAGGACTTAAAATTTGGAAGGCTATTATGTATGTTTGCAAGGGATTAGGTGGTTTGAATTAAGACCTAAATAATATTTGACTGGCTCTATCACGGGTCTTCTTTTAAAAGTTAGAACCATTACCGTCTGGTTCAATTTTTTTTTTCTTTTGTTGTTATATTCAACACTTTCTTGTGCTTGATTCTACATGGTCACATTTTACAGGATCATGCAAGGCTACGAAAAAGTTCAGAGCTCTTCAGCATCAGGTTCATCAGGCACTTCATAATTCGGCTCAACCTGGACCTGCCACTTTCATTATTCATTGCTTACATGTCCTGCCCATTTTTGGATTATATTCTGAAGGCTTCAGTCACTTGATTGTATCTTCTCTTCGTCGTTTTCTCAAATTTGCACCCTCCCCAACCTCAAAAGATACCTTGCAGGCAAAAGTTCTAGCGGCCCATTTAATTATAAATATCATTGGTGGATTAGTTGAGCATGATGAGAAGTTGGTTATCAAGATACTTGAAGCATTTGATGTCAAGTTGACAAATATTGAGGAAGCAATATGCCAATTAAAGGCTCAGAATGATAATAGGTTTGACACAGCAAAAACATTTATTGAAAATTATATTTTTATGTTGGTGGAGGCTCAGTCATATATGATGGCAGTCACTCTGTTGGAACATTTTTCTATCCGCCAGTCTGGACAGTCTTTCCTCTTCAAAATGATGCAGAACAAAGAATTTAAAGCAGCTGAAAAATGGGCAACATTTATGGGGAAGCCAATGTTATGTTTACTCGTTCAGGAGTATGTTGATAGAAATATGCTAAAGCACGCTTATGATACTATAAAGAAAAACAATCTGAAGGAAGAATTTCCAGATGTATACCATAAATGCAAAGAAAGGTGTTGTGATTGACTTTTTTGTTTTTTTTTTGTTTTTTGGCATTTTTCCTTTCAAACTCTGTTTTATAGGGTTCTTTTGCTAAAGCCAGTAAGCATGACAAGAAAAATTACACTGATTTGCAGCTCATTGAAGCATTTAGCAGAGAAGGCATTATGGGATTTAGCAGAGTTAAAGACACATGGTGATAAGCAACTTCTTGAATATCTGGTAAGAAATTTTTTACATATATAATTGTTGTAGTACTTTATGAATTTGATCTTTGGTAAGTTGGAACTATCACTGTCAGCTTCATTGTACATTTTTTTGTGGTTCGCTACATCAAATTTAGGCATGTTTTGCCTTTTTTCTTTGCTCTTGTGATATAATTTTTTTGCCGTGTTATCTATTGTTTGTATTCTCGTTGAGAAAAATTTTGGCTGGTTTATTATCGGACATGTAATCGATTTGTAAGTTCTTGACTCTTAGCCATCAAAGAGAACTGAAACATGTGTGCATAGTCCAATATTCCAACTTTTTTTTTCTGCATTTTGAAGGTCCAACCAGAGCATAGAAGGTCTAATCCGAAAGATCTATATCTGGGAAAAGATAACTCATGTCTTTGTTATGTTCTTATTCCTTCTTTCTCTTGATTTTCATGTCTTGCATGTCAATTGCAACTTTTTACCCCTTACAATTTCTGTATGAGTCTATAGATCTTTCTTGGTGTTGTACAATTGTTGATTTGCTTGAATTTGCACTACTAGCATGCTGAAAACCCTGTGATACCTTTTTTATGCTCTTCTTTTGCTACTTCCTTTTCTTAGTGAAACATGCTTAGATTGAGGAAGCCCTATCCTTAAGCCCACTCAGCATTTTGTCATATGGTTTGTTCTCTTAATTCTTACATTCAAATCAAATCAAGGAGTTTTGTGTCAGATAGTGTCAAGTCAACATGATGCAAAAGGGAAGAGAGTAGAATGAGCATACAAGCTATGACATAGAATGGTTGATTTTGTGAGTTTGGTTATTTCTCATCATTTGCACGAACAATCGCAAGATATATTTTGCTGATTCGCTGCTAGTTTCTATAATTTGACTGAATTTACTAATTGTTCAAAGAATTTTAATTTTAAGGTTTACTTGGCAATGGAGGCTGGTTACTCGGAGAAAGTTGATGAGCTATGTGATCGTTACTCCCTTCAAGGCTTTCTGAAAGTCCAAGGTATGCATTTTGAATGCAAGTTTTATATAACATTAAATATTCTTCATGACCATCATCATGCAGCTATTTTGTGTTATCATATGTGAGGAGCTGATAACTTTGAGCCAAATTTATCTTTTCATTATTTGCTAGATTCATTTAATTCATGCAGGCATAAATAAAACTTTGCTCCAATTAGACATTTGGTCCCAAAGTGGGACATTAAAGCTGTGGATGGTTTAAACTTTTATGTGCTAATGTAGCATTCTTATGTAAAACATAATGAAGAAGAGCAACAATGACTGAGTTTTATGTATGCTGTGCATCTTTATGCTAAGATCATAGGTTCAGCTAATTGCTGTTATGAATGGTTGTATAGAGCAACAAGTACTGTTTCTGTGTTAGCTGTTCATATCCCAACTTCTCATGGGAGAGACACTTACACTGCATTGATGTTTAGAACTTGAGGGGAGTTTCTCACATGGTAGATATCTGCAACTTAATGAGTTTGTGGCGGAGGATATTGTTTGGGTTGATGAAGTCAACTGCTTGTATGATGCAACATGCCACATTGAGGGTTGTAAAGTTGTGGGACTTGATTGTGAATGGAAGCCCAACTATGAGAAAGGCAGCAGAACAAACAAGGTAATGACAGAATGCTTGCATTTCTTTTGCTTTGTTCATTAGTCATTTCATGGTTTATCCATAAAAAAGTATGTTCTTTTATGTACTGTTTATATTTTTGGTCTTTGTTCATGTAATTATACTGTTGCCTTATGTTTCAGGTTTCTATAATGCAAATCGCTTCTGAAAAGATGGTATTCATTTTTGACCTGATAAAGTTATCCGATGACGTTCCTGATATTCTGGATGACTGCCTATCTCGAATTTTGCAATCACCTAGAATACTGAAACTTGGTATGACATATTTAAACACATTTGTTTACTTTTCTTTTTGAATGTTATAATGAATTAACTATTGCATTTCAGTACCATTTTCACTCAGTTTATTTAGTGAAGTGAGTGGGGTTTAACATTGCTCACATTTATAGTGCCTAATGGTTTAGTTGATGGTATGGGGTGTTCTCACTTCATAAACATTTAAGAACATTTATTGATGACGAAGTATGCACTATTTTAATTTAGCAAATTGTGATAATAGTTCTATTACAAAAAAATGCTGATATTGTGGTTTTATAGGTTATAACTTTCAGTGCGATACAAAGCAATTAGCTCATTCATATGACCTAAATTGCTTCAAGTGTTATGAAATGTTATTGGACATTCAAAATGTCTACAAAGAACCTCGCGGAGGTCTCTCAGGGCTTGCAGAGGTATCTAAAACATTACAAGCGCCACTTTTAGTTCTTGTCCCTTGAATATTCCTTAATGGATCTAAGCTCTTGCTTGTATGTGTGCATTCTCCATTATCAGAAAATATTAGGAGCGGGTTTGAATAAAACAAGACGAAATAGCAATTGGGAACAGCGGCCTTTGAGCCAGAACCAGGTATTTTTACTTTTACTTTCGTTTGTCTAATTGAAAGCTCCATATGATCAAGCCTTCCAAGTATTGCACTAAGATGTTGAAAAAAGATGCACACATTTTTCCACGTTTTCTTGCTCAGGACTTACCTAAAACAAACATGATTCCTGATTTGAAAATCCTGTTTGTCACATTCTCTTTGTTCTTGACTAAGTTTTAGGTCTACATCTAATATAATTGTTGGTTCATGTGCGTGTGTCCATCTTCCGCGTTCGTAGTATAACATGTGTTATTATTGAACCCTTGAATCCCTTAACTGAAGCATTATATTCTGCAGCTGGAGTATGCAGCTCTTGATGCTGCTGTACTTATTCACATTTTCCACCACATCCGCAATAATCATCCGCAGACAGGAGCAGCAGCCACAGTGGGTCATGAAAAAATTGAGTGGAAATCCCATATTGTGAGTCCAAATTTCTGAATGTAATATACTATTATATTTCTATCTTCTGTATTATCTATCATCAATTATATATACATGTCTACCATTTCTGTGTTATAATGATTGTTTTCTTTTATCTTATTTATTTATTTATAGGTTTCTCACTTGGATATCACAAAAAACCAAAAAAAGTCCCCAAAAGTAAAAGACCATCATCAGAAGGTGAGAAGTGAGAACAGTCTGCACTAGCAAATTGGCAATTTTACTTTATTTTTATTTTGTTATTATTTATATTATTATTGTCAATCCATGTTACGTTAGTGATTTGTATATATAGCATTTAGGATAACTGCTTGTTAAGGAATTCCATGATTACTGATATATGGAAAAGAAATTATTCTAGGAAATATAAAAATATGCAAAACCAGTAATATATATATATATATATATATATATATATATATTTATATATATATATATATACCTCTTTCTGGAAGTATATAACAAATTGGTTAGAGTTAGAGCGAGGAGTAGG
>CANUEY010158852.1:0-28584 GCA_948099555.1 Croton setiger | reverse complement strand
GTCCCTAACTTTTGAAAAAATAGACTCTCAGGTCCTTCCGTCCACTTTGGCCGTTAGTCAACGGAAAAGTCAACGTTTTTTTTCAAAATGACCAAATTACCCTTTGGTTTATTTGAATCGAACCATGATTTATTTGAATCAAACCATCCTAATTATTAAATCAAACTTGTGGGTCTCACTCACTATAAAAATAAAAAACAACAAAAGTGAAATTTGAACCTAAGACCTTTCGTACTTTACTCAACATGTTAACTGCACCACAACATCTTTATATGTTAGATTGACGTGATAATATTTTATTGTGTAAAGAACAACCATTCACATTTTATCGCTATAACAATTATCTATTATTTCAATTAAGATTTTATTAAATAATTACATATTTATTTTTTAATCATCCTACACAAGTCTGAAGGTTAGAAGAGAAAGTTTAACTTTTCCGAAAAATTAAAAAGAGTTTATAGAAAATTTAGTGTTTATTCTAAGAAATTAACAAAAATTAGAAAACTCATACTTTTATTTGGATAAATTAACAAAAATTAGAAAACTCATATTTTTTAGTCAAGAAAATGAAATATTTATTGTGAGACTAATGTACTCTGAGGTCCCTCTATTTTGGAAATTGTATCATCGGGTCTCACAATAAATATTTCATTTTCTTGACTAAAAAATATGAGTTTTCTAATTTTTGTTAATTTATCCAAATAAAAGTATGAGTTTTTTAATTTTTGTTAATTTCTCAAAATAAACACTAAATTTTCTGTAAACTCTTTTTAATTTTTCGGAAAAGTTAAACTTTCCCTTTTAACCTTCAGACTTGTGTAGGATGATTAAAAAATAAATATGTAATTATTTAATAAAATTTTAATTGAAATAATAGATAATTGTTATAGCGGTAAAATGTGAATGGTTGTGCTTTACATAATAAAATATTATCACGTCAATTTAACATATAAAGATGTTGTGGTGCAGTTGGTTAACATGTTGTGTAAGGTACTAAAGGTTTCAGGTTTAAATTTCACTTTAGTTGTTTTTTATTTTTATAGTGAGTGGGACCCACAGATTTGATTTAGTAATTAGGATGGTCTGATTCAAATAAACCATGGTTCGATTTAAATAAACCAAAGGGTAATTTGGTTATTTTGAAAAAAATGTTGACTTTTCCGTTGACTAACGGCCAAAGTGGACGGAAGGACTTGAGAGTCTATTTTTTCAAAAGTTAGGGACCGTTGATATAATTTCTAAAATAGAAGGATCTACGGGTTTGTTGGGCCAAACCTCAGGACCCCAAAAGTAATTACCCCTAATTATAATAATAAAATTAGATTAGATGAAATGGGTAACGGTAGTGGTGGCCACGGGCCGGGTTGGCCCAGCCCGCCAAAAGCCCGGAACGGCCTGCCATTGAACCGGAAACGATCGATCGGCGAGCCGGTTTCGGTTCAATATTTTTTCGAACCGTAACTGTTACGAACCGTGAACCGTTGAGTTGAACCGCCGGTTAACCGTTAAATTTAAAAAAAAAAAAAGGCGAACCGCTGGTTAACTAACGGTTCACCAGTCCGGCGGTTCGGCGGGCTGGTTCCAGTTCATCTCCCTTCAAACCGTGGCTACCTCTAGGTAACTGTCGAGAGAAAAGCCCCGAATTTGAAATTGAAAATGCCAAAGGGTCCTCCTCAATGGGAACCTCAGACAACAGTCGCCGTTGGACTCAAGGTCTGCAAAGCATTTTCTAGTTCTGTCTATGGACTCAATACCGAAGTACCCTTCTCAGCAAAAGTTCAAACAGATCAGCCATCAAATCTATACGCCGTTATAAAGAAGACTGGTGAGGAAATTGCACACACTAAAAATCATATCTATTGTTTATCAATCGCTGGTTTGCGGTTACTGTCTATGGTCCTTGGGGCTGACCAGGTATGACTTATTTCTTTTTAACAAAGGATATATATTGAAAAGGAAACCAATTGCAGTTTTTGAAGGCCCAGATCGATTGTCAATGGCCAGGGATTTTACTTATATGATGATATATTTAGTCTTGGGAATACTTCCCTATTCCTGTTACTAAGTTTGTTCGTATACTGGAGAAGCTTTTGAAGGTTAAGGCCAAGAAACTTGTGCTTCCTATGCATGCAAATGGTGATATGTGGTTCACTCATGCAAACTTCGCCATAACAGGGAAGAAAAGTGATGTGTAAATGCTGCTACTTTTTTAATTTTATTTTTTGAATCTGTTCTTGATTCATTTGAATCTATATTTGAAGAATAAGAACCCATTTACCTCAATATGAACATTTGAAACAAAATAATTCCAATTTCTGTCAATCAAATTGAATTACACATCAAACAGCTTTGCTTCATTATTGTTGTCTTATTAATAAATGAGTAATAAATGGTTGAACTGAATGAATACCATTAGCCAGGATAAAAGTCTCCTATTTATATTGAAACTTATGGACTTGTCCTTAGAGTATCAACAATGGCAGGAACACGATGTTATGTGACAGAAAACGAAAAATATTAAAAAGGGTTTGATTCGAAGGTTTTTTGTGGAGGCTAGAGTATGAGTAAGTTACTTTATTGGCTCTCTTCCTATTTCAACCGATCAAAATGAATCATTTAGATTGATTATTGTGTAGCCACAAAAATTTTAATTTGCGGAATTATGTATGAAATCCATTTCTTAATACAAAATGGAACTTGTTCTTAATGCAAACTGAACTTATGCTATATGGGTTTTAGAGTTCCTATACAAATCATATGCTAACAATTAGTATACTACCTCCGTTCTTAAAATACAGAGACTTTAGCTCAAATTGGATGGTTCAAAATAATAGGGACTTTGATATTTTGAAGATGATTAGTAAAAGTTGCTATTTAAGAACGGATAGAGTATTGTTATTTCTATTACTTCACAATCACAGGCATCCCTTGTGTGCAAGCCACGCTGTTGCCATTTGAGCAAAGTGGCGATTTTTGTTCAAATTTGGTGTGTTTTTGTATAAAAAGTTAAAAAATGGATGTTTGAGAAAGTTGGGCAAACTCAGGGTCCCAATTGGACCATTGTGCGTTTGGAATAGAGGACATATGTGGCCGGACAATACTAAAAGTCAACTGCCACTAAGGAAAAGAAAGAAGTGGCACGCAGATGCACACCAAAAACATGTTCTTCATTAAGTAGTATTTAAAGTACTAGAAATTTGATTAGTTAAAATGCTGAATATTTTTTTACAGTATTCGGTTACGAAGTGTTTTAAGTAGTTTTTAGATGTTTGTGTAATATTGTATAAAAAACTAACTCTCTTAACGTTCAACTGTTAGTACTTAGTGATTTACGAACAGCTGCTCAAACAGTAAACAACTGCTCAAATAACTAAACACTCTTAAACTGCTCAAATAATTAAACACTCTTAAAACAACTAATTTTGTTGAACAGACGCTAAAGTGTAAAAATTTAAGTTTGACTAACGGATGTGTTGTTAAGGTGGAGTGAGTAGAAAGTTTAACTTTTTATAAAATAATAAAATGAAAAGTCATTTGCTAAACAATCATTTAGTGAATTTAAAAATAATTTTATTTTAAAATCCATTCTAAAAAATTGATAAAGAATTTGATAAATAAGACATGATATAAAAATGATGAATTACAAACATATTTGCAATGAAAATAACATCCACTCTCTCAAATCTCAATATACCGATTCCCATATCGATTTACAAAAAATTTAATATTAATTAGAAAATATTAAAATGGATTCAAATATTTGTACAGTTATTCCATTTTGGTTATTTTATGAATAATAAGATAATGCTGTTTTTTTAAGGGTGGCTAATGGTTCAATTTGCTTCCGCACAAAAGCAATTATTAAAATTGATGGTCGTGTGCGAACTTAAATATCAATTTTACATACTGGTAATATATAAAAATTGATATTTATATATTTGTCATTATATAAATAATATTTTTATAACCACTGTATAAAATATTTAGTTACTATATATTTTTTATAAATATTGTTTGGACAACCAAATGAAATAAGTGAATATATCGAATTGAATGTTTCGATGAGAGAATTCTAAATATGACTTTAAATCTATCATTTGACCACCGTAAAAGATGAAAAATTCAAAAATAGATTTTGAATGCTCATATTAAAACTAGTCATTGAAAAATAGTGACCATATTCATCAAGCTATAGTTCAAATCGAAGAGGAAAAAGAGAGAAATTAATAGGTGGTGCCGAAATCGCTGATCGGTTGCAATATCGGATCAAAGAAAGTGGAAATGGTGTTAAAATGGTGGTTCACAAGTGCTGAAATGGTGGCAAAATTTGGAGGTGTTAGAATGGTCCATTGTAAAGTTTAGAAATTTATTTTGGGATTATGTATTATGTTAAAATCATGCCATAGTCAACTGTCACTAAGGTACATGAGAAAAGAATAACATGCAAAAACACGTTCCTCAAAAGATGACCATATGCACATTAGTCTCTATTAGGCTAATAATGGTACAAATGCAATGGATTCAACAAGAAATAATTACTTTCCTTAGAGAAGAAACGAAAATGGTGGATGTTAATGTAATAGATCGCGATTTACTGACAAGGAAAATGCCCGGTGATAGCAGCCACCATGTCCGTTCATCGGAAGGATAACGCTAACGATGCTCTATGTAATCATGAAACAGTTTTTGAAGTAATTTTTAACTTTATGAACGATTAAATATTAAAAACTACTCCCTCCGTTCTTGAAAAAGTATTCCAACTTCCACTATTCCAATTTTAGATTTTAACAAAATTTGAGAGTGATTTTTATTTTTTACTCTCCACAAGTGCGTACATAAATACTAACATTTAAATGAAGGGCATATTAATTTTTTTCTATCTATAAAATAATTATAATTTCAATACAATAACTACCATTTTTTAATATTAGAGAAATAAAAATTTTGAACACTTATTTAGGAATGAAATATATTATTTTTAAAAAAAAATTATGATTTTCTTCTTGAGTTTTAATATATTTAACAAGTTTTCCCCAATGTAAGATATTCTTCCTATGTTTTTATTCTGTTAAATGATTTGACCTTTTTGTCTATTTTAGCCCATTTTTCCGTTAAAATTCTGGCAAAAAGACCAAATTAACTTTAGGTTGGAAAAATTATAATTTTCTCTCTGTGTTTTGACATATTCAACGATTAGAGAATCAAAGAGGCTAAAACAGAACAAAAGATTAAATCGTTCAACGGAATAAAAGTAGAGGAGTATATCGTACATCTTCAAAATATAGGAAGAAAATCATTAAATATGGTAAAAGTTAGAGTGAAAATAAGCTGCTAGTGTTTGGTCGTACTCCACCAGTAATACAAAATGAAGAATCATTTGCTAAACTATCATTAATTTAATTTAATGATAATAATTAAATTTTTAAAAAATCTTTCTAAAAACTTGTAATAAAGGTTAAAAATGCTCAAATATTTTGTTAATTAAGACATAATATGTTTGCAATGAAAATAACATCCACTCTCACCACGTGGATTGGAAATAGAGGCAGATACCTCACTTACTCAAACGACCTCGTATTGGCATTCCTCCCGTGCCCATGGGACCCTAAGGTTGGCAAAATCTCTTTAAATTTCAAAGTAATCATGCTCGAAAATTCTTACAAATCAGCTTCTTGTACAGTACATGCACTCACCACCATTCCTCCTTTTTTCTCTATCCTTCAATGGCCAAATTTGAACCTTACATATTGCTAACTTTACTTTTCTGCTTCAAATTCTTGGCCTTTTCTCAAGAAACAAAACAATTCATCTACAGTAATGGCTTCTCCAATGCCAATTTAAGTCTAAATGGAATTGCAAAAGTCCTTCCTAATGGCTTATTACAATTAACAAACACTTCTCATCAACAAACAGCTCATGCTTTCTTCAATTTCCCTTTACAATTCAATAAAAGTTCAAACCTTTCTTTCTCATTTTCTACCAATTTTGTATTTGCAATGGTTCCTGAGCCTTTAATTGGAAGCTCTGGTGGCCATGGAATTGCTTTTACTTTCTCACCTTCCAAAGATTTCAATGGAGCCATTGGCACTCAGTATCTTGGACTTCTTAATGCTTCTTCTATGAGTTCATCTTCTTCCAATCATTTACTTGCTGTTGAATTTGATACTGTATGGAATCCCGAATTTAAAGACATTGATGCAAATCATGTTGGGGTTGATTTAAACAATTTGACCTCCATTGATTCAGCCTCTGCTTCTTACTTTTCACGAAATCGCGCGGAAAATTTAAGCATAGATCTTAAAAGTGGGGTTCCAATTCAAGTTTGGATTGAGTATGATCAAATGGAAAAGCTTTTGAATGTAACAATTGCTCCTTTACCAATCAAGAAACCTGAAAAGCCACTTTTGTCTACAAGTCTTGATCTTTCTTCAGTTTTTTTAGATTCTATGTATGTGGGTTTCTCTGCTTCTACTGGTTCTGTTGCAAGTAATCATTATATTCTTGGATGGAGTTTTAACAGTAGTGGTGGGGAAGCAGAAAGTTTGGATCTTTCAAAGCTTCCTTCTCTTCCTCAAGAAAGAAAGTCATCAAAGGGTAAAGTAAAATTAAGCATTGTAATAGCATTAGTTATAGTAACTGTTGTGATTACCATATTAGTAACTTTGTTCATAATAAGGAAGAAGAAATTTGCAGAAATTCGCGATGATTGGGAACAACAATATGGTCCTCAGAGGATTTCTTATAAGGATCTTTACAAAGCTACTAAAGGTTTTAAAAACAAACAGCTTCTTGGGTGTGGAGGTTTTGGAGAAGTGTACAAAGGAATATTGCCTTCAAATAATGTACAAGTTGCAGTTAAGAAAGTTTCCCATGACTCGAAACAAGGGATGAAGGAATTTGTAGCAGAAATTGCAAGTACAGGAAGGTTAAGACATAGGAATTTGGTTAGACTTTTAGGGTATTGCAGGCGAAAACGAGAGCTTTTCTTGGTTTATGATTATATGCCAAATGGGAGTCTTGATAAGTTCTTATTCAGTAATGAAAAACCAATTCTTGATTGGGTTCATCGATTTTGGATCATAAAGGGTGTAGCTTCTGCTCTTCTTTACCTTCATGAAGGATGGGAACAAGTGGTTTTGCATAGAGATGTTAAAGCAAGCAATGTGTTATTAGATTTTGAATTTAATGGAAGATTAGGGGATTTCGGCCTATGCAAGTTCTACGATCATGGCTCGAATGCTCAAACAACTTGTATAGTAGGAACAATAGGATATTTAGCACCAGAGCTTACAAGAACTGGCAAGCCTACTACTAGTAGTGATGTTTTTGCATTTGGGATTTTTATGCTTGAAGTAGCATGCGGAAGGAGGCCTATAGAGCAAGAAAAACAGGCGAACAAGGTTGTTTTGACCGAATGGGCACTCGATTGTTGGAAACAAGATAACGTTCTTGAGATTGTTGATCCAAGATTGGAAGGAAATTATGTTGTTGAAGAAATGGAATTGGTTTTGAAACTTGGTTTGGTTTGTGCAAATTATGCACCAGCAGCTAGGCCTAGTATGAGGCAAGTTCTGCAGTATTTAGATGGAAATGCTACATTGCCGGATATTGGTTTGTTTTCAGAGAGTTTTGCAGCATCTACAGATTCAATTTCTTTTATAATATCTTCAAATGATGTTGCAATTTCCTTGTCTGATTCAGCTCTCATCGGCCGATGAATCTTTCCCAGATTTTGAACTGGAATTAGTACATATTTTGAAGATTAATTCTATAATTATTGTAATTAATTTTCTTGTACTTAATTAAGGTTTCGTTAGTTTATACTTTTCTGTTGATGTTTTTGTTTGAGCAGAATTATTGGAGCTCATTAAAGTAGTGTGATATTGATATACAACTTCCTGAAATGCAAGTAATAAATGTATCTTATAAAACCAAAATTTAAATTAAATTCTGAAAATAACATGAAAATTCATTTTTTCCCCCAAAAAAGATATGAAAAGTCCTTTTGGACAGTCAATGAATTCAGAGAACCTGTCCATATTAGACATTTCTTGGTAATGAGGCATGAAATTCACATGTAAATCTTATTTTATTACAAGGAATTAATGTTTTGAGTAGTTAATATATTGAAAATATAATTTATTTATTCAATCTTCGCTTAAATGTTTATTTAATTTGTAAAATCCATTATCTATTAACACTTCAAGGTACAAGGAAAATTACTTACGAATTTTATTATAATTTAGGAATAAGACACTTATTATGGAAAAAAATAAATGGAAGTTGGACATATATAGTCTCTTTAAAGTTTTTTAACTCAAAAATAGTCAATTTTTAAAGTTTTTTGCCCAAAAAAAATCTTTTATTTGTGAAAATTTTATGGATAAAATATGAATAATTTGTAAAAATTTTATGAACAGAAAATGAACATGTTATAAATAGATCATGAACAATATCTTAATTATTTGTAAACATTTTATGAACAAGTTATGATTGATTAGTAATATGAGTGATTATTTTTTAACCTTAAATTCAAGTTCAAGTAAGTACAACAAGTGCTTTCAAATAAGGGGAAATAGCCATAGAACTTTGACATCCAAGAATTTCAAAAGCATATAAATTGGGTAAAAAATTTTCCAAATTTGTGGTTTTTGCTTCTTCAAATTCAAAAGTGGCCATCATAGTATTTAAATGATAAAAACATGCAAATATTAAAAGATACAAGTAGGGAAAATAATAAGTGAAAAAAATTATAAATAAATTGTTTGGTTAGAATTGACTCATAGTTATATAGGTAGGTATATAGTAATGAAGCAGCAGCCAAACGGCCGGCCGTTTCAGACTTAATTTTATAGTGGCTGGCTGGCTTGACTCAAATAGTATTGAAATTTTATTTTTCTTTTTTTCGTTTAATAAATAATTTAAATTCTAAAAGGAAAATATCTTTGAAACGACATCGTTTATGACTAGCTCACAATCAGCCCCTGCTATCAAATTCTCCCACTTTTCATGAATAGAAGATCCAGGAAGCCTACCTGATCTAAGTTGCCTAAGTGATAATAACCAGACATCCTTGCTGAAAGGACAATCGAAGAACAAATGGCATTCTGACTCCTCTTCTCTACAAAATACACAATTAGCAGTCAATTGAGGAAGTCTATGATTTAAATGAACCCCATCAGGCAGTCCTTTACGCAGAAGCCTCCGGTTAACCGGCGGTTGGGAAGGCGGAATCGGCGGTTTAAGTCCGGTTAACCGGCGGTTCAAGGTCGGTTCACGATTCTCCACGGTTCCGGTTCCAAAATTTCTTGAACCTAAACCGGCCCGTCCTCTGGCCGGTTTAGATTACGGTTCCAGCAGTTACGGTTTTTTGACGGGACAGACCGGTTCATGCGGACCGGTCGAGCCAAACCGGCCCATGGCCACGTCTATATATTTGCTGCTAATTGACTTGACTCACTAGATTAATAGCCAAATGCAACCCCAACACCTTGCAAGCCTCCATAACCAGATTTCACAGTATATTTTCCACTGTTGCTAAAATGTCATATCAACCCATCTTCCTTGATATTTCTAGCAAGTAGAATGGATAAAATAGCAGAAGCATCTTCAACAGTAAAATCTGTCTAATTAAATCCTCCTTCCATCCACACTTTTCTATCATTATACTCTACTGAGTCTGGTATCCCTACCCATCAAGATGGTGCAACTGCACATTAGGAAAATTATTTAGCCATTCCTTCGAAGCTAGTCCTCTATCCAAACGCTCTCCAATATTTTCCCATCCTCTTCTTCGATTAGTCAAGGTGAGCACATCACCCACAAGCAAACAGCTTCCTTCTAACAACTGGAACCCTATTCTTCATTTCAGAAAGCATACAATTTCTGGGGAAAATTTTCTCATAATATCCTTTAAGCACCGAACAGTCAAGGGATTCCGCAATCTCTTACAGTTCCAAAATGCAACCAGCCATAAAAAACAAACTTCAAAAACCTAAGAAGCTTAAAGAAAATGGATGACCCTTAACAGGTGATGAAGTCTATTAGTTGAATAAAAGCAGAGAAGACAACAAATGCAAGGAACCCACAAGGAGATTGCATAAAGATAGCTAAGAAAGAAATTAGAACAGATTCAAATCTTAGACCAAAGCTTGAACACTAAAGGAACCAAATCCCCTACCCAATTGAAGAAACAGAGCTGATACAAACACACTGTAGCGCAATTATAAACGGTCGATATATGGTGTTTTTGATCAATAGGAGTTCATCCTCTCAGTGACTGCACAATTAACGGTTAATTTATCCTCTTAAACTTTCTTTGAAATGTAGTCAGCAGTAATCGAATCCGACACTTCCGCATTCTGCAACATAAAAAGTAAAATGACCAGTCAAACTATATCTTGCACGTATCCGATACTTCCGCATTCTGCAACATAAAAAGTAAAATGACCAGTCAAACTACATCTTGCACTATAACGTAGCTTTTGATTATTAAGTTTTAGAATTTTTCATAAATAATAATAAAATACTATTCCTTTTTATAAACTTATCTTTTTCTTTTTTCATTTTCTTTGAAATTTTAATTATAATAATATAATTCCTATTTTAATTATGCTCATAATTAAACACATTTTTTTCTATTTACTAATATAATAATTTGACTGTTGGTCAAAGAATGTCCACTAATCATCAACCATTTGAAAACATTATAATCTAATCTTTGTCAACAAAATAAATCATAAATAATCCAAAGAATAAGGACCACATGTTCTTCATTTGTGATAGAAACATGGACCAACCTTCAATAACAAAAACTTTCATAACAAAAAAAAAAATATGGCTAATATATAAATTAACACATAATATTTTAAAAAATTTTTAATTTCACTTTAATATTTGCGAGCGACTTATTTAACACCAGAAATATACAAATACTTAAACTTCGTTGAAATATTAAGTGTTAATTTATTCAGTTTTTAATAACTTTAAATATTAAAATGGTCGCTTGCTAAATTTTAAGTGTTAAATTTTTTGTCACAAATATTAAAAATGTCATTTGAAGATTCATTAAAACATTAGGTACTAATTTAGAAAAATTTTTACAGAAAAGTCCCCTTATGTTAACATGAATCATAATTAAAAAAAAATTACAAAATTGTTATTTTTTTATAATTAATTGTTTATAACTTATTTAAATTTAATATATATATATATATGGAAGATTCCAGACCTCTAGCTTTAACCTTTACTGTATCAACTTTTGTAACAAATTTGACAGAGTACAGCTGTGCTATACATTTGTTTATTTATTTATTTTTCACTCTTCTTTTTGTTATTTATTTCTTTTTCCCCCTTCAATTTTCATTTTCTTACTCTTCATTTATTTAATTTTCTTCATTTTTCCCATTCAACTTTCTCATTTTCTTCTTCCCTCTAAAAAAAAAATATTTATTTCTAATTTTCTTCATCTTATTTTATTTTATTTTTATTTTTTATATTATTTTATAATCCTTAAATTCATGGAATTTAAACTCCTAATTAAAAAAGTGTGTACTAAATGGGGTTCAAATCTAATGAATAAAATGATGAGTGCAACTGCCAGTTGGTACTATCAATTCATTTGCATTTTAAGTAATAATAATAATAATTAATTAATAATTAATCAAGTTTAGAATATAAAGTACAGGAATTTGATGTAATCCATAACAACAGCTAAATAAAACAATTAAATCATTTTATTAATTAATATAAACTAAATTAAATAATGCTAATGTGTATTAATTAATTCACTAATACACTAACTTATTGGCATACACATGAAAAGCAAATAGCGAAAAACCATTAATACATACATGAACAAATAAGATATACACCAAACAAACATTCCTTCTCCTTTTCATTTCTTCAATGGCTAATTTGGTTAATCTGTTTAAGATTTGGCTAACCCTTTTTCTACACTTAGCCTTGGCTCAGAACCAGTTCATCTACAATGGCTTCAAAGGTGCAAATCTAAATCTAGATGGGTCAGCAAAAATCCATCAAAATGGTCTATTAGAGCTAACCAACACTTCATACCAACAAATAGGTCATGCTTTCTTCCCATTCCCATTTCATTTCAATAAATCTTTCTCAAAAACTAACCCATTTTCATCTTCTTCTTTCTCTACAATCTTTGTGTTTGCTATAGTTCCCGAATCACTGACTCGAGAAGGCCATGGATTAGCCTTCACTATGACACCTTCAGTAGAGTTTAAAGGAGCCATAGCAACTCAATATCTTGGACTTTTTAATGCTACTAATATAGGTTTAGATTCTAATCATTTACTTGCTGTTGAATTTGATACTGTAAAGAACCCTGAATTTGCAGATCCTAATGGAGATCATGTTGGGATAGATTTAAACCATTTGACATCATTGGATTCAGCTCCTGCTTCTTACTTTTCGCGTAATCCAGCGAAAAATATAAGCTTAGATCTTAAAAGTGGGGTTCCAATTCAAGTTTGGATAGAGTATGATCAAATAGAGAAGCTACTAAATGTAACAATTGCTCCTGTGCCAATCAAGAAACCTGGAAAGCCTCTTTTGTCTACAAGAATTGATCTTTCTTCTGTTTTTACGGATTCTATGTATGTGGGTTTCTCTGCTTCTACTGGTTCTGTTTCAAGTCACCATTATATTCTTGGATGGAGCTTTAACAATAGTGGAGGGGAAGCACAAAGTCTTGATCTTTCTAGCCTACCTTCTCTTCCTCGCGGACGAAAAGCATCAACGGGTAAATTAAGGCTAAGCATTCTGCTTCCATTAGTTATAGTAATTATTTTGATTATCATGACTGTGTCAGTATATATTTTCAAAATAAGGAAGAAGAGATTCGAAGAAATTCGCGAAGATTGGGAACAACAATATGGTCCTCAAAGAATTTCTTATAAGGATCTTTACAAAGCTACTAAAGGTTTTAGAAAGAAAGAGCTTCTTGGGTTTGGAGGTTTTGGAATGGTTTATAAAGGAGTATTACCTTTAAATAATGCAGAAGTTGCAGTCAAGAAAGTTTCCCATGATTCCAAGCAAGGGATGAAGGAATTTATAGCTGAAATTGCAAGTACAGGAAGGTTAAGGCATAGGAATTTGGTTAGACTTTTAGGCTATTGTCGTCGAGAAAAGGAGCTTTTCTTGGTTTATGATTATATGCCAAATGGGAGTCTTGATAAGTTCTTATTCAATCATGAAAAGCCAAATCTTGATTGGGTTCATCGATTTCGGATCATAAAAGATGTAGCATCAGCAGTTCTATACCTTCATGAAGAATGGGAACAAGTGGTATTACATAGAGATGTTAAAGCAAGTAATGTTCTATTAGATTCAGAATTCAATGGAAGATTAGGAGATTTCGGCCTTTCGAAATTTTATGATCATGGCTCTAATCCTGAAACAACTTGCATAGTAGGAACCATAGGGTATTTAGCCCCAGAGCTTACAAGAACAGGCAAGCCTACTACTAGTAGTGATGTGTATGCATTTGGGAATTTTCTGCTTGAAGTAGCCTGCGGAAGGAGGCCCGTCGAGACAGGAAAACCCGCGAACGAGGTAGTTTTGATCGAATGGGTACTCGATTGTTGGCGAAAAGAGAAGATTCTTGAGACAGCTGATCCAAGATTGGATGGAAATTATGTTGTTGAAGAAATGGAATTGGTCTTAAAACTCGGTTTGGTTTGTGCAAATTTTGCACCAGAAACTAGGCCTAGTATGAGGCAAGTGTTGCAATATTTGGATGGAAATGCTAAATTGCCTGAAATTGGTTTAATTTCAGGGATTTCTGCACAACCTGCAGCAGAATCATTTCCATCTTTACTTGATTTTGGTTCAATTTCCTTGTCTGATATGGATTCAGTTCCGATTAACGGCCGGTGAGTCTTTAGCTGATTAATCAGGTAATTAATAATTGAATTAATTCATAAATTTTTGAAGATTAATTAAGCTAGTTATGAACTTATAATTATGTGTTTTTTGAACAGAATTTTTGGGCATGAGAAGCAGACAGAAGAAAGTAAATCACATCACATGTATTCAGTTGGCTATTCACATGTTGGTTCCGACCAGACCTGCTATAAATTTGTCACTTTATAGTTGATAAACAAATTTAAAAATTAATATTTATGTAATAAATTATCAAAATTATTATTATTATTCTTTTCAAATATGAAATTTCCTTATCTTTGTATTGAAGTAAGATGTCTGTACTGTACAGCTTTATGAGATTTAATATGTGTAAAGTAAAGTGACTGTTATTATGAGCTGTAGTTCACTAAAATGGATTAACAACTAAACAAAATTTGGATTAAATTAAAGACAAAATAAGCAGTTTTAGTTTTAGAAAGGTAGAGGTGGTTGCCCGGCCCGGCCGGGCCGCGGCCTGCCGTACAACGGTTTGGGGTGGGCTAAATCGTAACCGGCCCGTTGAACCGCCGAGCCGGTGATTCGTGGTTAATCGGCGAGGTGGTTAACAGGCGGTTTGAGGGCAGTTAACCAGCGGTTTGGGGCCGGTTAACCCGAGATTTGAGAGCGGTTAACCGGCAGTTCAAGAACAGTTCACGGTTTATAACGGTTACAGTTCGGAATTTCGTTAAACCTGAACCGGACCGCCGACCGGACGGTTCCGGTTCGGCCGATTCCAATTCGAGGGCGGACAGGGCCGATTTTTTCACGAGCCGAACCAGGCCATGGCCACCTTTATAATAAGGGTCAGTAACAATTACTAATTCATTCATTATTCAAAAATGGAAAAATAATTACTACTTTCTCGGCTCAAAATTGTAGTTTAGGCCTTTTAAAATTATCTTAGTTTTGAACAATATTCATATTTTCGATTGTACCCCTAAACAAATGATATTAGCAACTATTAGTATTAATTAATTAATTTTTATATATTGAGAAGTTCAAGTCAGTAAGGAGATATTAATAAATATACATATTTAAATTAATATTATATTATAAAAGTATACATATTTACCACTAATTAAATATAATATTTATTTAATAATCTAAACCAATGAATATTTACTTAATATTTAAAAAATATGACATACATTCTTTAAAAAAATTATTAAAAAGCAAATTTCAACAGCTTGATAATTTTCAAATATTAATAAGGACATTAATTACACATTCTTGAGGACAGTGGACTTATAATCTATACAAGATAGTGGACATGGGCCCAATAATCCAATTTAAGCGAACTACGCATGGACTCAGCCCATATATACTCAAATTCCATTATATACTTGAGAAATATACAAAAATAACCATCTTTTATGTTTTATTTATGGGAAATTTACTTTTTTTTTTATGTCGGTAGTTTGATATATTAAACTGTTTTGTCTCCGTATTTTATATATTTGGTTGTTATATTCTTGTAGTTTAGATAAATATTCTAGTTTGTCCTTCTATTATACATTTTCCATCTAGTACTTATTTATATAATTTTATAATACTTAACATTACTCCTTAGCAATTTTTAACTCAGTCGTCTTCGATTATCGGAACTCATTACAGTTTCGTCGCCACTCAACCATCACAACCACCAAAAGTTAGTCTTATCCTCCATTTGATAAACGAAACTTCAGTCTAATTCCTTCACTTTCCCTCCATTCAATGGACTCAAGTTCTCTTTCAAATCAAATAGAAAACTTAAGTTCCAAAACACAGAACCTACTCTAATCTCAAATCGCAAGAACACAATTTTCAAATCTTAAAAATCAAAAGGGCCAAATACAATTTTGCACCATTATCCTTTAAGTGATTCCTCTGGTGGCACTCCAACGTTTTAAAATGATCTGTTGTGTCCCTGAACTATCTAAAATTAACCCCTAATGCCCCTACCACGTCACACCCCGTTGAAAAATTAACAAATTGGTGTCTCACTTGCAAAAGTTCAACAATAGTAAAGGCATCAATTTGGTAATTTTTCAACCCAAAAATTCAACTTTTAATTCCGACAATAAAACTTTCAAGTGAGTATACCAAATGAAAACTCTCATAGCGAGAATTCTAAATATGTCTTCAAGTCCATCGTCCAACCAACATTAGACTTTGAAAAATGGAAATGACTTATTGTGCCCTTGAACAATTCAAAAGTGACCTATTATGCCCTTGATCAGGAAAATGTGTGAAGAAATGAAGGAGAAGATGAAATAAAACAAAGAGAAGAAGAATATGAAACAATTTGGTGAGGCAAAAAGAGTGAATGAAGCTTACGGTGGTTGGGTTGAGTTTTTTCAAATTTTTGTTTGATATAATGTAAAATTAATGTATCTACTTTTTTTATTCTAAAATTAAAGGATATATTTTTTAAAGAAATTTAGGAATTTTAAAGGGGTATTTTAGGTATTATAAAATTATATAAATATGTATGGATAAAAATATAACAAAGACAAATTAATACATTTGTTATATATTAACATAATATGTAATATATAAGAATAAAAAGTGTAATATGTCAAACTACATAAATAAAATAAGTCATAAATTAATACTTTTTAAAAAATTAAATATCAAATTGAAATTGACGTGCATCTGATCTGATGAGTCACGTCAACAAAATATATTTAAATTTAAACATTATTTTAAACAAAAATTAAGACACTAAATTAAAATATTTTATAAAAATTCTACTATTGCATTACATGGCAATACATAAATAATATACTTAATTTTTTAAATTTTGAAAAAAAAAATAGAATTATCGAATATCAAAATTAATTTTAATGAAACGATATTTAATGTAATTTTAAAATTTTAAAAATTATTTAGAATGTAATAGAATGAAATTTAAAATATTGAAATATTTTTTAAAAAAATTAGAATAAAATTCATTCCATACCAATTGAATTACACCCATAAAAAAATATGACCATTAAATTAAATTGAAAAGGTAAACATGTATTAATAAATAAATGAGCCAATAAAAATCCATTTATTTCCAAATTAGTTTTGTATTTTTTTTTCAATTTAATATTTTAATTTTCCTAATTAATAATTTTTCTATATAATTCTTTTTTTTGACAAATATATTATTCTTATTTATATTATAAAAAAATTAAATATTTTGTTTTCAAAACTATCATGTAAAATAGTATCCACCCCATCCACAAATAAGCATATTTTTCACTTCACATTTTTAAAAACGATAATTAATTTGCATTAATAATCATGGAATATTAATACAACTTATCATTAATTATAAAAAGTAAAAATAAAAAATATTAAATAATATACATTAAAATTCATAAATAGACTTATATTTTTGGATATCCAAGACTTGAAAGTAGACTTGAAATTTTTTTTTTTTTTACAAAAAAAATTTATATTAGTGTACTAAGAGAATTTATCATAAAATTGATGTAAATTAATGATTTTCTTATGAAAAAAAAGTAAATAAATCATTTAAAGTGGAACAAATGCATTTGAATCCGCTAGTACTAATTGAAATTGGATAATTTTGAATCTTTTCGGGTTCGATTTTTTGGAGCGAAATTTTTTTTTCTAATTTTATTAAATTAGCGACACAATCAGCGGCAGAAGCCTAATTTAGTTTTATTAAATTAACGATGCAATCAGCAGCAGAAGCCTAATCAACACTAAATGATTCCTGAAGGCATCTTATCTGGTGATGAAATTTACTGGTGAAAACAAAAGAAACCTTTATAAGTACAATTTTTAATAATTAATCTTTTAATAAGCTCTTTTAGAGGAGTTTAAGGCAGATGCTATAACATTTTATATATTGTTAATTACTATTTGTTTTATAAAATTAAAGTCAAATCAAAGGATTCCTCAAGGCATCTTATTTTATAAAAATTGGTGAAAAATATTGAGATAACCAAGAATGGAAATTGTCATTTTGAATCATATATTATATAAAATCATCATCCTATCAATAATTTGCAAAAAATGTCATGCTTGTTCTGCAGTCCGGTCAATTTTTAAAATCAATATAATATAATTACTGATTTTTGTACATACGCAGTGGCAACAAATGAAGAAGCAGAAGAAAGAAAGGAGAGGAATTAATTATGTTGGTCATTCAGAACTGCGCCGTTTAACGTATAAAAAATTTTAATTTTTCGGTTAATTAAAATAACCGAAAAATTTAGAAATCGTAACCGAAAATCGAACCTATTTAATTGAAATAACCGAAAAATTTAAAAGTCATAACCAAAAACCTAACCGATTTTTTCGGTTAACTGAACTGAAAAACCGAAACACAAAAAACTTACACATTTTCAGTTAACCGAATCGAAAATTTCAGTTCTGTTTCGGTTCTAACCGAAATCTGCTCACCCCTATTTCTTCTTCGAATATCATTTATTAATTATTTTTTCAAGTTTTCCAAAACAATAATTTCTGTCAACTAAATTGGCTTAAAAGCAACATGGGGAAAAAAAATTATATGTGTCAATTTATTTCCATTGACTTGCAGCAGCGTTGAATAGTATTTGGTAAACTAAGAAAATTCAGAACACAAATGTTAATATTTCAACACTAAAGATCTGCATAATCATAGCATAAGCTTTTTGAATTACTGTAAACAAGCGAAGAGCTTTTTTCTCAAATGATTTCTTCGTTTAAATTGTTTCATTTCCTACTGTATACTTCAGTTTTCTTTACAAACTTAATCTTTGCAGCAAAAGAAAAAGACCAGTTCATCTATCATGGCTTCAATGAAACTGATTTGCATACTAATGGCGTTGCAAAAATTAACCCAAATGGTCTTCTAGAGCTCACAAATCTTTCATTTATACAAGTCGGCCGCGCGTTTTTCCCTTCCCCAATAAAGTTCAGCCAAGAAAAGTTTGATTCTTTTTCATTTTCTACCAATTTTGTATTTGCCATTGTTCCTCAGTTGCCAAGTCTTGGTGGTCATGGCTTTACCTTCACTATATCTCCTTCTATGGAGTTTGAAGGAGCATGGCCGATAGAATATTTTGGCCTATTCAACTCTACATCCAATGGGCTTTCTTCAAACCATGTGTTTGCTGTTGAGTTTGATACTATTTTGACTCCAAATTTTAATGATATCAGTAATAATCATGTTGGAGTTGATGTGAATGGTTTGATTTCTAATGTATCAGCCCAAGCAGCTTATTTTTCGGAGACAGAAAAGGCGAATAAGAGTATAGAGCTTATAAGTGGAAACCCAATTCAGGTATGGATAGATTATGATGATTTGGAGAAGATGATCAATGTAACAATTGCTCCTTTAACAGTTCAGAAACCAAAAAAGCCTCTCCTGTCAACGAATCTTGATCTTTCTTTGGTTTTTTCAGATTCTATGTTTGTTGGTTTTTCTTCTTCAACAGGATCAATGGCAAGCTCACATTATATTCTTGGATGGAGCTTTAATAGAACCAGACCGGCTCAAAATCTTGATATCTCACTGCTTCCTTCTCTTCCACCTCAAAAAAAATCTACCCAAAAACCAGATTTAAACATTTTAGTCCCATCAGTGATAGGTAGTTTTGTGGTGATAATATTCTGTGGAAGTGCTTATATTATGTGGAGGAAGAAATTCGAAGAAATTCGCGAAGATTGGGAACAAGAATACGGACCACAGCGATTTTGCTATATGGATCTTTATAGAGCTACTAAAGGGTTTAGAGAAAAGGAGTTGCTTGGTTTCGGTGGATTCGGACGAGTTTTCAAAGGAGTATTGCCTTCTTCCAATGCACAAGTTGCTATCAAGAAAGTCTCACATGAGTCACAACAAGGAATGAAAGAGTTTGTAGCTGAGATTGTGACTATGGGGAAGCTAAGGCATAGGAACTTAGTGCAACTATTGGGTTATTGCCGGCGAAAAACAGAGTTGCTCTTAGTTTATGAGTATATGCCTAATGGAAGTCTTGATAAGTTCCTATTTCACAATGACACACCGAATCTGAATTGGGTTCGCCGGTACCAAATCCTGAAAAGAGTTGCATCAGCACTTCTTTATCTCCATGAAGAATGGGAACAAGTTGTTCTACATAGAGATGTGAAAGCTTCAAATGTTATGTTAGACTATGATCTTAATGCAAGATTAGGCGATTTCGGGCTAGCTAAGATTTATGATCACGGATCAATCCCTCAAACATCTTGTGTTGTTGGAACAGTAGGATACCTTGCACCAGAAGTAACAAGAACAGGGAAGGTAACAACTAGTAGTGATGTTTTCTCTTTTGGTATACTGATTCTTGAAGTAGCCTGTGGAAGAAGGCCCGTAGAACCCGAAAAACGGCCGGAGGAAGTGATTATGGTAGATTGGGTTCTTGATTGCTGGAAAAAAGGGATGATTCTTGAGACAAGTGATCCTAAATTGGAAGGTAAATATATGGTTGAAGAAATGGAATTGGTTTTGAAATTGGGCCTACTTTGTGCTCATCCTATACCAGCATTTAGGCCTATTATGAGACAAGTTGTGCAGTACCTTGATGGAAAAGCTACTCTACCAGAAATAAAATTAGATGGTTTTGGTCCTGGAATTGGTGTTATTGCAATTAGCCAACAACTAAATGCAGAATTCAGTCTGACATTTCCTGAATCTAAGGATTATTCTGCGATTTCTGTCACCGAATCCATTCTCAGTTGCGGTCGCTGAATGCGAAAAAAATGTGCATAATGTTTGAACAAATCAATGAGGAAAAAAATCATCAATTCTGTATGTTTGGTTGTATAGAGTAATTTGCTTAGTCAACTAATTTTTCTGTAATTTTACTAATTGTAGTTTAATAACAGTCAAAGTTTGCTGCTTAATAAGACAGAAATAGTGCTTATAAGCTTTCATTTATAAGTTCCTGACCTAATTAGAATCATTCATGAACCAGTTTAACTTGATTAGGTAAATATATTAGAAGTTATAATCACAATTAAGAGCAAAATTAGAGAATTTTAACTAAAATCTTGCATTAATTGCAATATTATCTTAGATTATTCTTTCCTTTGACCCACCCCTTGTTTGAAAAGTATTTGGTCCTCCATGAAAATGGAAGAAACTTTCTGATGACTAAAAACATTAAGATAAAAGCAGCAGGAAAAACCCAATTCCTTAATTGAAAAAAGGCTGGAACTTTTTTTTTCTCTGCTTATATTTTAGACATGGTTTCAGTGCTGCAAGTTCTGTTTTCCCTTTCTGCTTCTTTCCAACTTCTGGCCTTAGCTCAACTAGAAAACCAGTTCATCTACCATGGCTTTAATGGAGCCAATCTCAACCTCAATGAGATTGCAAAAGTCCATTCCAATGGCTTGCTAGAGCTGACAAACATATCATACCAAAAAATCGGCCGCGCTTTCTTCCCATTTCCTCTCAACTTCTCCAATACCACTTCTCTCTCATTTTCTAGTAGCTTTGTGTTTGCCATTGTCCCTGAAAGGCCTGATCTCGGCGGTCATGGTTTCGCCTTTACTATCTCTCCATCTATGGAGTTTTCGGGTGCATTGTGGATGGAATATTTCGGACTTTTTAATTCTTCTAGTAATGGCTTGTCAAGCAAAGATTTGAGTGTAATAATCCATCATCAATAACAGCAGCAATCATTTTTCTGATACTCATAATCTTTGGTGGGGTTTATGCAGTACTTAGCAGGAAAAAATACGATGAACTACTCGATGATTGGGAAAAAGAATATGGTCCTCAAAGATTTTCTTTTAAAGAACTCTATAGAGCAACTAAAGGGTTCAAAGACACAGAATTAATAGGATTAGGAGGTTTTGGAAGGGTTTATAAAGGCGTATTACCTTCTTCGAATATACCAGTTGCTGTAAAGATCAACAAAGTCTCGCAAGGTTCTCAGCAAGGACTAAAAGAATTTGTTGCTGAGATTGTTAGTATGGGGAAGCTAAGGCATAGAAACTTGGTAAGATTCTTAGGCTACTGTCGGCGAAAAGGAGAGTTGCTGTTAGTATATGATTATATGCCTAATAGAAGTCTTGATAAGTTCTTATTTCAAAGAGGAACGCCGAATTTGAACTGGGTTCAGAGGTATCAGATTCTGAAAGGAGTTGCATCTGCTCTTGTTTATCCACATGAAGAATGGGAACAAGTTGTTCTACATAGAGATGTGAAAGCTAGTAATGTTCTATTAGATGCTGATCTTAATGGGAAATTAGGGGATTTCGGACTTTCGAAGTTTTATGATCACGGATCAACACCTCAGCCAACTAATATAGTTGGAACAGTTGGATACCTTGCACCAGAAGTTACAAGAACAGGAAAAGCTACTACATCTAGTGATGTTTTTGCTTTGGTACATTTAAGGAAGCCAATAGAGGCAGATTGGCCGAGTGAACAATTGGTTTTGGCAGATTGGGTGCTTGATTGTTGCAGAAGAGGAGTGATTCTTGAGACAAGTGATCCTAAATTGGAAGGAGAGTATGTAGTTGAAGAAATGGAATTGGTTTTGAAACTAGGCCTACTTTGTGTTCAACCTATACCAGCAATTAGGCCTACAATGAGGAGTGTTGCAACATCTTGATGGTAATGCAATTTTAACCAGAACTGACAATGGATAGTTTTGGTATTGGGTTGATTACAATTGGCCAAAAAGCACCTGGAGATTGTAGCTTATCATTTCTTGATTCTACCAAATATTCTGGTTCATCTAGTGCAGATTCTATCCTTAGCAACGGTCGTTAAAACTCTGCTCTATTTCCAGAGTTGTAGATAGACTTCTCATTAGACTATATCTTGTCATGCATTGAACACATTTGTACTGTAATGTGCACTCAGATTTTATTGTTTGTGCATGATTTTAACTTCAAATAATTCATTATTTGCAAGCTAAAGATATGTTAGGGAAGCATTCACACTACTCAATACACACAAACACACATACACGCACACACACAGAGGGAGAGAGAGAGGGGCAATAGAGATTCTTATTAATCCATAAGACACCCATAATGTATAAAGATTAGCTTATAAGATTAATTATTTCTCATGATATTTACAAATACATTGCAATGTTTGCAACTAATTCACTTTCCAAGACCACTCCAAGGTGAGCCAACAAACTAACCATAAACAAAGTGCTAGAAGCATATGACAAATAGTTCAATGGCATTGAGCTCTCACTTCAAGATTTTGGATTCAATTTCTTCCAAGCTCAAACCTTTAGTTTCTGGGACAACGAATATGGTGAACAAGAGTGACAACAAAGCTATAACCCCAAAAACAAGGAAAAGATTTTCAGCTCCAAGTAACTCCTGCAGAGTGAAACGATTTTGGTTGTCACACCATTAACTATGCAGAACAATGTTTATTATTGACCCAACACTTTGAAAGAAACAATAAGATCCCATTAATACCTTCAATGGTGAGAATGCAAAGGTTACAATGGCATTGGAAGCAAAGTTAGTAAGAACAGCCAGACTTATTCCCTTTGCTCTAGTACGAAGAGGAAAAATCTCTGACACCATTAGCCAACTGATAGGCCCAAAGGATATCTGAAAAGAACATCCAGAGAACATAATTTTCATCATTAACTTTTCCCTTGATCTAACCAAAAATGTTACAAGAGATCTTTCACCTTAATCATTTATGTTTGGGGCAAGAAGGAAACCCGATAGATTAGAATACTTAAAATATATTTTACTGAATGCAACGCGTACAAGCAGTTAATCCAATACGGATGAGGAAGAAAAAACAGACATTCTGAACAGCCAAAGGGCATTACAATCACACTTGCCTGGTAGCAACCAACATAGAGTAGCAGAGCTGCAACAGCAACAAAGGGAAAGCCTCCAAGAACTTTATAATAAGCAGAAAGCAAAAACAAGGAAAGAGCCTGTAACAAATACACAACGCAAAAATAAACCTATATGCTTCTTAAGTTTAAAAACAAGAACAAAGTAAAGAATTAAAAATAAATTATTATGAGAAAAACTGTAATAATACATACAATCCCACCAACACCTCCAATCAACAAGGGTCTTCTTCCAAGATCATCAACTTTTAGGACAGCTATCCATGTCAACAACAACTGCATATATAGGCAATGAACCATAATTATATAAGCAATAATGTCAAACATGGAAGGAGAGAGAATGACTAATATTTCTCCAGATTACAAAAACTTCCCAATGGCATAGGTACCTTGAACAAACCAATAATGACAGAAACCCGAGTGGCATCAGCAGCTGCAGAGAATCCAGCACTCTTGCATAACATAACAAAATATATTTAGTGATGTAAGATAAAAGCATGACATCCATTACACAAACAAAAGTTTTCAACATCAAGTACCTGAAGAATCGGACCAGCATAATATAGAACACTAGGTTGCCCAGTTATCTGTCACAATCAAACCAAAAGTCAGCTCCTACCCAAGGTATCCCCAATTCACTGCACATAAACAACAGAGAGGAAGAAGCACCTGTTGGAAAAGCACCAAACCTCCACCAATAATGAATGCTTTCAAACTTGATCCTTGAAAGACCTCTAAAATACTGCCCTCAGATTCCTCCTCAGAAAAGGCAGACCTAAGTGAGACAAGGTTATCTTCTATTTGCTTCTCAGACTCTTTGTCACCAGAAGGCCGGCCTCTTAGTTTGGACAAGGCAACGATGGCCTTCTCTTTAGACTCTTGTAAAGATCCTTTACCCTGAATCGCCCTGAGAAGCAACCAACGCGGAGAGGGTGGAAGAGTTGACATCCCTAGTCCCATAAGAACAGCTACTGGGACACTAAGTCCATACATGTAACGCCAACCCCCAACTGCATTAATTTGGAAGCTTCCTACAAAATATCCCAACTGCATAGCAGTTCATTAACTTTGCTATTTTCTGAAGAGAATGTAACTATGGTAATAGAACATCAAATCTATTTAAGAAATACCAAAATTCCCAAAACTATGAAGAGTTCCTTCAGTGATATTAAAGTTCCACGAATCTGTGATGGGCAAGTTTCTGCAATATATAGAGGAGCACCATGCATGGCCTGTCATATGAGAACATATATTTAGATGTTGTTAGAAAAGGAAATAAACATCATATCATCAACAAAACTCCCGAAACACAAGATTCAAATTTTAATGAAGCTAACCAAACCAATGCCAAGACCATAGAGAAAACGTCCTGATAAGAGAATATTGAGGCCCGGAGCAAATGCAGTGGTTATGCCACCAAGGGCATATAAAATAGAAGCTGCAATAAGTTCCCGCCTCCTTCCTTTATGCATGAACCAAAAACAATCTAGTCAGGAACCCCAGTCTTCTGGAATTCTAGAGTAAGCTTAATAGCAAACTGATATACCTAAAAAATCTGCAATTGGGTAGACAAGGAGGGAACCAAGAAGTGCTCCATAAAGAGAACCACTAACCTACATCAACACCACTCCATTATAAGAAAACTGCATTCATTAATCAGAAATAGACAAGTTTTCCGCACATGCAGAACATACCACAAGACCAAGCTGTACAGCTGAAAGGTTGAACCATGTTGTCCCACTGAGCTCAGCTGACTGAAATTTTTGAAACATGAAGAAAAACTTTCAAAAGATTTAATATATTGATAGTGCAATAAATTCTGTTCCCAAAATAAAAAAGTGCAAGGAAAAGTTATAAGGGACCAACAAAACATAGAAGCACCTGCAGTGATAGAGCAGCGCCAGAAGTAGCACCAATGTCATAACCAAATAGCAATCCTCCCAAAGCTGGGAACAGAAACCTAAAATCCCATGTGCCAAAGTTGAGACAAATGTATATTTCAAAAGAAATAAGAGACAGTTGGTAGTTTAATTATAGCGAATAAACCTGAAGTTTCAAAAACAAGATGCTTTAAATAATTCCTCAGGTTATACTGATCAAACTTAGAGCCTGTACTGAACTTAATATACCCACTAACACTACAGAAAATGTAGAGCTATAACAAAGAATAAGACACTTCGCCATTACAATTCATTCAAGAATCTAATTATCAAATACATGAAAACAAAATTTGAGTACTCATGACCCATCAACAGTAATTGAAGAAGACATTCGTGTGCGTCTAACAAATAAACAATGACTTGCCAAAAAACAATGACATTCACTCACGGAAGAATCACAGAGGACCAAGAAAAAGCCTCTTGTTGTGTTGCGTCAGACACAATTGGCCCTGATTCTTCACCAGCATAAGATTCAACCTACAAAAAAAATATCAAACCCAACATTTATATTATCTCCCAAAAGCAGAAAGCAAAAATCTTTTTATTCATGACTAACATTGAATCCGAACTTGCGATCATTGAGCAATGGCTCTCTCGACGACATGGGGAACTTGGTTTTCAAATGAAAAGCTTTTTTAAATTTTGGGTTTCGATTACTGAAGGCATTGACCAAGAACAAAGAGTTAGATTTAACCCTCGATTGGTTAACCAATGGAGAGTGAAAGAGTGAGAGTTTCAGCAAAGGAGCAGTTAAGACAGCGCAACTGCAAGCCATAGCAAGATGATTGATCATCATGAATCGGACGATTGGTAGTTGTTGAGTTCCCGCTCTCCATTATCTTCCATTTTTTTATGGATATATTTGTGGGGACAGCTATATGTTCAACGGGAAGGAGAAATTCAGAATTTGATTTTCCGGCTTTCTCTGTTTTGATTTTTTTATATTATAATGGATGTCAGATTTCGATTAGGCGCTTTTGGAATGAGTAAATTTCACAGTGAAATTCAATTCTAAATCCACCATATTTGTGATTGTAATTCTTAAATTAGATGAAATTTGTAAATAAATTCAATATTATCAAATTTTTTGTTCTTTTTGGAACTTTTAATAGAATTTATTTCTAAATAAATTTTTGTTTACTTGGAATAACAAATTTAAAATTTTGAATTCAGTTGAATTTTATAAATTTATGTTTGTCATAATTTTAAAAATTAAAACTATGTATGTTTATCTATAAATAAATTCAACTATATTATAATTAATTACCGGTAGCAACATCAATAGCAGCAATAATAACAACAGTAATAGTAGCACCTGCAGCAATAACTACAGTAACAGCAACCGCAGAACCAGTAGCAATAATAGTAGTTGGAGCAATAACAGTATCTATAGCACCAACAATATTATTAGCAGTAGGATCAACGGTAGAAGTCACAGCAGCAACAATAATAGTAGTAGTAGCAGCAACAATAATAATAGTTGAAGCAGTAATAATAGTAGTAGTAGCAGTAATTATAGCAGCACCAACAACAACAATAATAATTATATAGTATAAGAACAATATCAATTAATTTTTTTTAATTTTTATGTTATATTATAAGTTTTTGTACTTAATCAATGATATATAATTATGAATATTTTTAAAAATATTTATAAATTAAAAAAATAAATGTCAAATTTTTCAATTAAGTAGTCATGTAAATCAATAATTGAGTTATTAGAGGCAGTAAGTAAGACCTAAAATATTATACAATTATATTAATCCAATGACTAGGTATTAATTTTCATATTTTCCAACTAATTCTGTTATATCTGAACCTGTTTTTATCCAGTAGTTCTTGGCTAACCCCAAATTTCTAGATATCAATTCTTGAAAAATAACAGAAATAACTATATCTGGAAAAAATATTTGTAACTAACAAGATGTCATTTTGAGGAAATTACAGTTAATTAACTGCCAACCCAATCATAGCCAATCCCATTATTTCATATTCCCATGAAAAGCTCTTTTAATTGATCATACAATTTTTCATGGTGAGTGAGTGTGAGAGAAAAGATAAGAGGGATAGAGAGAGAGAGAGAGAGAATCCAAATTCTTGGAAAGAAGAAAGAAACAAACAGAAAATATTACTTCTTTTTCTTGGAAAATTTACAGTTGAAGAATAATAAAAATTACAATGGAGGAGAACATTTTTCAAGAACAAACACAAGCTGTAATAGCAAAGGCCAAAACCAAATTTGGGAAACCACCAACAAGGCTACAAAAAAGAGCTCCATCATCTCTTCTTCTTAATAATGCAATACCCAATAATAATAATAATAATAACTTTCTCAGAGACAGGAAATCTCCTCTCACTCCAATCCCTCTTCTGTCACCACTCGTTGTATCTCCACCACGATCTCCTCAACAGCCAGAAGAATTCAGGTTCCCTGTAATTGGAGGTGGTGGTGGTGGTGGTAGTGATACTGAAAATGCCAACAAGAAAAATGCTTGCACTCCCATATGGTGGAAGCATCCAGCAGCAGCAGCGGCTACGACGGAGCAGTCATCATTGTCTACATCTTTTCAATCTAAGTGTGTTCTTGTCAACAATGCAGATTAATTTCATTGATTTTGCAATTTATTATGTATTTATGTTTTAAACCTCATGCTAGGTTCAGTTTCTTCAAACCATTATTTTGCATGTTTTTCTTGCCTTCCAAACACACCCAATTTGAGTCAGTTACTCATTGAGGATTACAATTAATAATAGGCAGAAAAACCCCATTTGGTGGTTTGCCATTTCTTTAATTTTCTCCTGTATCGGGAAAATTACAGCAATTATACTCCTTCCATGAGATGAAATACAAAATTTAGATATAAAACATTTTTTTTTATCTTCTTAAATATATATATATATATATATAT
>CANUEY010158781.1:0-16556 GCA_948099555.1 Croton setiger | reverse complement strand
TATATATATATATATATATATATATATATATATATATATATATATATACTTTTATAGCAATCTAAAAATAGACAACATTCCATAACTAAGATATCTTCTAACTAATCTTACTAATTATCCACTCATTTAAACTATTATTAATAAATTGGGTAGAGATTTACAAATTAATTAAACTAAGAGGCTAAGAGTAATAATCCCACAGTTTGTTTTAGGTCAGCCAATAGTTTTGATGTGAATTCATTTTGGGGCAAATCAAATGTACATATTATATTATGATTTTGAAATTTAGATTACTAACACAAAATTAATCAATAATTAGTAGGAGTGAGCATGGATGAGACAGTATTACGTAATTTTCAGTCATTTCCGAAATTTTTGGGACATAAAAAATAAAGTCACTTTCTATTTCCATAATTAAGTGGTCTCATCTCGTTCCATTCCATTTTTCGGAAAAAATAGTATGAAATTTCGCGACTAAGATTTTTTTTTAAAAAAACTTTAGTATAATAATTTTTTTAATAAAACTTCTGGTTCAAGAATAAAACAAAATAAATCGGATAAAAAATTATTTATAATTTTTAAAATTATATTTTTGAAAAATATTGAATAGTCTACTAAATGAAACTAATTATAATATTCAAATTAATTAAATAATATTTTTTTAAAAAAATTTCTTTCATTAATTGATTAGGGATTAATTATAAAACATAAATGGTTATAGAAAGAATTAGAATTTGACTAATTAACTTCAAGTTTAATCAGTTAAAAATAGTTAGAAGAATATGATTACACGTTTCGCTATAGCTATAGCTATATATATATATATATATTCATTTTTAAAACGGTATATGACGATAAAAAATTTTAGAACAGAATAGTTTTGTATTTGTTAAAATTTCAGTCTCGCACCAGAATGATTTTTTGGTATAAAATTCAGGACGGGACTATAAAATTTATATCGGATTTTTTTAAGATAAAATTTTTGAGACAGTTTTTAAGACTGTCAGGATTTCCGCATAATAATTAGTATAAGCAATGCACTTGTGTTAGCAGCTAATTGGATGATTGATAATTAAAGAAATATAAATAATTTTAATAAACAAACACATCTGGTGAACAAACACGTTATATGAATATGTTAGTAGCTAGGTCAACGAATATTGCTCCGCTGTTGCACTTCCTAAACCAATTTATTTAATTTGCTTATTTTATTTGTTATATAGATAAGCATAAGTTGTTTATTTTGCTCTAATTTCGTGATTATGCTCTGATGAACCGTTATATTAATTTGAAAAATTAAAAAAAATGAATTACAGTAAAACAAATGAAGGGTATTTTGATTTGCGAATGTTAGGGCTGAACAAATTGGTTAACCGAACTGGTTGGTTTTCGATTAACTGAATGCACTAAATGAATAACCGAAACCGAAACTGAATTTTTTTCGGTTAACCAAAAACTAAAACCGAAATTTTTGGTTAAACGAAAATGAAACTAAATAACCGATCGGTTAATCGAATTTTTGAAAACTTGTTATGAAAGTGTTGTGCAAATCGGTTAACCGAACCGAAACCGAATCAGAAAGAAGAAAGAGAGGAGGGAAAAAAAAGGATTTCCAAAACAATGCCGTTTTAGATATTGAAATTCGGTTTTTTGGTTAACTGAGATAACCGAAAATTTCAGAAGTGATAACCAAAAACCGAACCGATTTTTTCGGTTAATCGAATCAAAAAATAAAAAATTATCAAAATTTCGGTTAACCGAACCGAAATTCAATTATGAGCGAATGTTATATAAAAACAATAACTACTTCAATAAGCTCTATGGTTGAGTTCCAACCATATTCAATTCATCCCTGAAATTCGTCTATTATTATTATTATGAACTGAATTTTAATTAAATAACTCTTTTATTTCTACACTTTGACGAATTTCATCCTGACATTTAGTTGTTTTTTTCAATTTCATCCTAAAACTTCAACTAATAGGTACTAGAAAAATCGAAAGAAGAACTAAATAGTTGGATACAACCAAATAATAAAGTGACCTTTCAAAGTTGAATCAAGTATTTGTATTTTAGTCTCTTTCCGGCCTTTGATGAATTAAGAAAAATAAAGTAATTAGCAGACTAATTATAAAATTAAAATCTCATAATTATAAATATAAAAAAGAAAGCATAGCCATCAATCACTATTAATTGAAGTCAACAAATTATTCTAAAATCAAATAATGGAATTAAAACCAAATTGAATTACCAATTTGCATATTTTTATTTAACGAATAAGTAATAACAGATCAAATGTCGTGTACTTACAGCTTTCCATGAAAACAGTCAACACTCTGACCAACTATAAAACATTCTCTGTAGCTTTCTTCTTCCTCCATTATCATCTACACAGAGCAAATATTTTTAGGGTTCACCACCTTTTCTTACGAAAATGGCTGCTTCGAGAAATACTTTTCTTGGATTAGCATTTCTATTATTTGTTTGCAACTTAGCTAATGCACATTTGCGAGTAGGGTTTTACTCTAAAACATGTCCACAAGCTGAAGCTATAGTTAAACGAGTTATTGATCAAACCATGTCTGTAGCTCCTTCACTTGCAGGTCCATTATTGAGGATGCATTTTCATGATTGCTTCGTCAGGGTAAGTTGCATTAATTTCGTTCATTTAACGGTCCATGCAGACTAATTTTTCGGCATATATAACTACAGTTGTTGATTATTTTTTTTAATATAGGGTTGTGACGGCTCAGTGCTAATAAACTCTACAAATGGCCAGCAAGCTGAAAAAGATGGACCTCCAAATCTATCCCTTAGAGGATATCAAATTATTGATAGAGTCAAATCTGCATTAGAAAAAGAATGTTCCGGAGTAGTTTCTTGTGCAGATATTATTGCAATTGTGGCTAGAGATGTCACTTTCGCGGTAATAATCTTAAAAATTACATTTGAATAAACCAACTTTTAATCAAATGATAGAGTTTTAACTAGAGAAGCTTGATGTTAATCTCAGACCAAAGGACCTTATTGGGAAGTCGAAACAGGACGAAGAGATGGAAGAGTATCCATTGCAGCTGAAACTACACAAAACTTAGTCCCTCCTAATGCAAATATTACTACATTGATCGTAAGATTTCAAGCTAAGGGTCTAAACCTAAAAGACTTGGTGGTACTTTCAGGTGTGTAATAGAATTCTGAAGTCTAATTAACTATGATTGATCTGATCTTAATAGTTTTATGACGTGTGTGTATGCAGGTTCGCATACCATTGGAACTTCTCATTGCTCGTCATTCAATTTCAGGCTTTACAATTTCACCGGAAAAGGAACCAATAATGACTTTGACCCAACATTGGATTCAGAATATGTACAACAATTGAAAATCAAATGCAAGCCAGGAGATCAAAATTCTCGTGTAGAAATGGATCCAGGAAGCTTTAAAACATTTGATGATGATTATTACAATCTTGTAAATAAAAGAAGGGGTTTGTTTATGTCTGATGCAGCTCTTTTGGACAATAGTGTTACAAAAGATTATATCAAGCTTCAAGCTGCCACAAAAGGATCCAGTTTCTTCAATGATTTTGGTGTGTCCATGATCCGAATGGGTCGGGTCGGGGTTCTTACAGGTAGTGCTGGTGAAATAAGAAAAGTTTGTAGCAAGGTTAACTAAGCAAGCAAAATTTTCTCATTTGTGCAATAATTTGAGGTAATAATTTTTAATGTTGGTGTGAAGGAGTTGTAATTTTTGTACAATGAAATCTGATGTTTAGATTTCATGTAATTATTGCTTTCTGAAAGAATAATGAAATGCATATTTATTATTATTATTATTATTATTATTATTATTATTATTATTATTATTATTATTATTATTATTTCCTTTTTTAAGAAAAATAAATAAAAATTCAATATTAAAATGACCTAATTACTAATTACTTATCCGAAATAGTTAGCATCCGTGATTTTATATCAAAGTGAATTAAAAAAAACTTAATTACTTATTAGTAAAAACTAATTAAAGATGTAAATATTACCATTACAATATTATAAATGGATTAGAACTACTATCTTATTAATCAATTTAAAATAAATATACTATTGAAATTGTTTAAAATAACATTGAAACAATTTTTATTTTTTAAAAAAAAAATCGAAATTGACTGATATATTTTGAAGATAAGTATGCAAGAATTGCAAAAGGCCAATCATTTTGATTCCAACTCTTGGTTTCATAAAATATTATGTTTCTCTGAGGATATAACGAGGCAAATAGTTGATATTTTTTTATAGAGGAATTGTGCTGTTAGTATCATTTAGAAGTGCAACGGTCCAATCTCAGTTATCAATTTAAATAAAAAGAGAATAATGTATTATTTATAACTTGAACAGAGATATCCTAATCTAATCTAAATAATAAATTATTTTTAATTATTACAAAATTAAATCTGTGCTTTAATGAACAATTATGGTTGAGAAGTGGGTTAAATTAATTATGGTTTTGCATGAAATATAATCATATTCTAATGAATTGGCGCTTATATTGGCGACTATTAAGAATTATAACTGGAATCAATAATTTACTAGTAATCTTTTTGGAGACCCATAGCTGTAATATTGTTAGTTAATAGTTTTGATATTTTTGAATAAATACTAATATTTTTGTATTATTTTCTAAACTAGACCATAGTTTAAACTTTAAAAGTTTCAGGTTGAAAGTTTATGAATATGGCATATGACTAAAGGTGAATGTAAAGAAAATTTGGTTGTTTTGTTTAACTTGTCCGGTGCTAGGGTGCTTTCGGATTAATCCGTGTCCGACCCAGGTCACACATGGCTATGGTGGGTGAGCGAGTCTCCCTGACGAAAATACTTACATATGCATACTTATTAAACCAACATGCATGTTCATAAATTAAAATAATTAGTTTAATGCCAGTGATTTAGGATCAGAATATCATGCGGATGAATAAAAAAAATCACTGAGATACTAATATAAATTTTCGCAGACAAGAAAATAAAAAGAAAATTATATAAATTGGTCAGAAGTTATCGTTTATGTGTAAGACATTCTCATAGTACTAATGGTTTCCATGTTTGGTGGGTAATGCATGTGCTCATGTGCTGTATTTACCTTTGTTTAATCCATCTTATGAATTGGTAAATCTCTTTGCTAATTTTGTCGGTTCATTATTTTTATTGATTCTAATTTTTTATTTTTATCACCTTCAAACAAATCGACTCAATTCAATTGATTAAAGTGATATATCGATGTATTTCTTTAACTATGATTATGGATTCGATCCGTGGCACCGACATTTGGTGGATTTAATTTGTAATTTGTGGTTTAGTTGTTATTTGTAATTTATAATAATTGAATTTTTCATTTTGGACGATCTTTCAGATTAATGAATACTTATGTGGACGTATAAATTTACTTTATAAACGATTATGAACTTGATTACTGGACCTCATAACAAAGCTGTAGACCATGGGCTGCATAACTTGGAAGAATTATTGGGTTGGGCCTAACTCGTGATGAATAGGCCACTACACTTACAATATGTCTCCCTTTATGCATATGTTGCCAGCTTTGTTTCATTAACTTGAGCCAAGAATATGATTGAATTGAATCATTAATAAAAAGCCATAAATCTGCCATTACAGTCGATACCTAAGAGAAAAAAGAAGCTGATGGCCACAAGGCAACATATTATAAAAATCTTATTCTCTTTATTAGCATTCGTATATATGCTTTTCATGGATGCAAAGAAAATCTTTATACCTTGTTAAGTTAATACTCACTTATATCTTTATTATCTCTGCAACCAAACAAACCAAATTCAGAATGTAAAGCAGATTATTATGAAAATTAAATTTTTAAATAGCGTTTAACAGTTTAAATAACTGTAAACTAACCTAAAACTATAATATACAAAGAAATTATTCTTTTCTTCTCCATGCACGAAAATACAACCTTACATATGCCTTAAACTTCCCTTTCTATTCTTCTTCGTCATCATCTTCCATTTTCTTTACTTCTATAAAAGAAAACCCTAAACCGTTTCTGTTCATCAAACCATTTCTTGAACTTCAATCTTTCTTTCCTTTCTTGTACCATGAACACCTCCGGTGGATCACTACCCATCAGTTCCGGTGGTGGCCGGCAAGCTCCGCCAATCAAGCGCCACCATACTGCCCGATATTATGCCCATCGGGTCCACGAAAGCCTTACCACCCGAGTTTCAAAGTATATATGTGCAACTTTCTTGATCCTTCTCTTGGTGTTTGGCATTATTGCTTTTATTATGTGGCTTAGTTTACGCCCGCACCGTCCTCGGATCCACATTGTGGATTTTTCAATTCCGGGTTTGGGTCAAACAAATGGGTTTGAAAACGCCCAGATTATCTTCAATGTAACAGCCAGGAATTCTAACCAGCATATCGGGTTTTATTATGGGAAAGTGGAGGGAACCGTTTATTATAAGGATCAACGAATCGGTTACACCCCATTATTGGATCCGTTTTATCAAGAACCGAAGAACACAACGATTATGTCTGGGGTCTTGAGTGGGGCCACTTTGAATGTGAATAACAATCGTTGGGATGAGTTTGAATACGACAGGTCGCATGGAATGGTGCTCTTTCGTTTAGATGTAACGTCAACCATTCGATTTAAGGTGTCCACGTGGTGGGATAGTAAGACCCATCGGATGCACGGCAACTGTGATGTTTCGTTGGGCCCCGATGGGTCCATCTTGGCACTTGATAGGAACAAGAGATGTCCTGTCTATTTTACTTGATTTGTTTGGAGAGATTAATGATTTTCTTTAGTACTTTTAATTTAATTCTTAAATTCCATTTTATTTAGTTAATTTGTTCTTTCCAATTTCTGTTGATTTGGAAGGGTATTTAAGAATAATCTATTATTTTATTTGTGTCTTGTAAATTAATGAAATTGAGGTTATCATTAAATTAAATCTTAATCAAATAACAATAACAATAAGATGCAAAAAAGAACCAACTTTTTTTTTTCTTAAACTCAGCTAGAAAAAAAAGCAACTTGTGCTTTGATTACTGGATAATTTCATCAACAAGAATATTGACCCTTCTTTAATATGATTTTGACTCCTTGCACACACTTTTTAATATAATTCATTTATATTCATGTTGAATTTGTAAGATCACACGTCTAAATAAACACATTTTGATCTCGTAAATCTTCCTAACATAACAAATTTGATGTTCGTATAACATCGATCGATCGTTGATCTTGTACTGTGCTATAGAACTTTTCAAACCTTAGCTAAGTAGAAATCGCATTCTTAGGGAAGAAGTATTGCTTATTTTGATGAATTGGAAGCCTCGTCAGCAAGCAATAACCTTTACAGTTTCTATAAATTATGGGTTTAAGGGTTTACTCAATAGTCAAAATTTAATTTCATAAATCATTTCTTACAAATTATGGCTCTAAAGAAAGCTAAGCAAGAATTCTACATCTTGTTGTTTCAATTTTTTCTTTTATTAGGTTTAGTTTCATTTCTAACATGGCAATGTTTAACTCCTAAAGATCCTGTCTGCAATATTACAAGAATCTCTCTTCCATCATTATTATTTCATAATCTCAAAATTAGTCCTAATAACCATCCTATTATTTTCCAAATCCAAATTTCAAACCCTAATAAAGGCCTTATTATTTATTATAATGATATTTACATATCTTTCTATTATAATGATTCTATTATTGGTAACAAGTCATTTCCAAGGTTTCATCAGGGCTATGGAAAGGATATTGCTTGGAAAGTGGGAGTTATTCCAGGAGAAACTTTTCAGTTTCCGCGAAGAACAGGAAAGGCTATGGATTTCAGAATTAGTTTAAAAGCTACTTTTAAGTTTAAGTACAAGATATTCCAAACTGAGACAAAAGTTCATCAAATTGAGTTGGTGGGTTATGTGCCAATTGATTTCGATCGAAGAATTCTGCGAAATATGAATATTATGCTATACAAGATCGATAAAGCTAGATAGGACTAAAGATCGAAGGAAATTAAATAGGTTATCTCATACAACATACCAATTATAGAGTATCGTAATAAATTTTTTTATTTTTTTTAATCGTTTCATACTTTTTTGGCAAAAATTTGTAAGTTTTCTCTCGTTTACCCGTTGATTTCTCATTAAAAAATTTATATGAAGAAGAAAAAAAAATTATGGCAATCCAAAGCAAAGTATATTGTACTAGAAATGTATGCATCTAACTATAGTATCCTTCATGGGAAAGATTAAAGATTATTCTAAACTTTCTTTCTACTTAAAGAACATTTTTTTCTTCTAAAAAAAAAAAAAGAATCATACCAATTAATTAATTTCAAACTTAAAAATCCTCTCATAATATATATATCAAGAAAGATAATATTTATAATAATTATAATGATAATGTGTGAAGCTAGACACTTTTATTTATGGATTCTTCAAATTATAGGCCTTTTAGGTTTTCTTGCTCTTTGTTTATGGCTAAGTTTACGTCCAAAAGATCCTACCTTTACCATCATTGATTTCGCCGTTCCGATCACCAACTCTTCTGATGATCATCAAGATGAGAATCTCAGTTATACTCTTGAGATTACCAATTCAAATAAAGATTCCAGTATCTACTATGATGATTTGTTGTTGATATTCTATTTTGGGCAAGATACGGTTGGAAAGAATACAATTTCTGGTTTCAATCAAGGGAAGGATAAAACCTTTGAGGAAATGAACCATATCGAATCGACTCGAAAGGTAAGGAATGCCATTGTTGATGAAATTTCTAAGGGTGGAAAAGCTGACTTAAAAGTTAATTTGTCAACTAAAATTCAATTTAAAACTTGGGGTACTAAGAGTAAGCATCATGAAGTGCATTTGCAAGCAACTGTTCCGGTCGGTTCGGATGGGAAGATTTTTGGCAAGAAGAAGAAGATTAAATTACGCCATGAATCCAATAAATGGAGAGTAAGAGCTAAGAAATTTGTTTGAGCTATAATTTTATATATTTTGTTCATATAGCATGTGAATTAGAGGCTTTAGTATTCTATATATTAATATATTTGTCGGATTTGAAGAGATTGATTTTAATTACTAAAAAACTTAATTTGCATCTTTAGAAAATTATTATTCTTGAAAATTGAGGCAATTTGATCGATTAAATAAAAGAATTTTCAAAATTAATATCAAATTTTATGAAAACGATTGGCAAACGGCCCTCTAAATTAGCACATGATGCAAGTTTCTTTTGGGTAATTTCCTCTATTTCGATAATTTGTGCACTACTTAAAGTCCGGTTATGGTTAAAAATAATTTGATTTGGGCTTGAAAGATAAATTAATCGAGTTTGAATCGTCCTTTCAAGCTCAACTTGAGCTCACAAACTTGTGAACAACATGGCTTATTGAGCATGTTCACGAGCCTAACTTATAAAATCAAATTAATTTTAATACTATTAGTATTAAAAAATTAATACTAATAGTATCTTTAATCCACATATTGATGATTTAAAATCAAATTAAATTAAATTTACAATATAATCACAAATCATATAATATTAGGTAACTTACCTATTTATTTAATTTTTTTTTTTAAAATAATACGTATCTACCATAATAAAATTTTAAAATAAATAAATAAATAAATTAATTAATGATGGTCCTTTAATTATTGGACCATAGTCAACACCTACAACAGCCAACCAGACGCAATCCATAGTATAATCACCAAATTCTGTGTTATTTACTCTATAAATTCATCACATGGCCCGCAAATTGCATTATAATAGTTTGTTTTCTTTTGTCAATTCACAATTTTTCAACTATAGCAGCCATCCTCTTTTTCTTCTACTCCTTTAACAACACCACTTTGGCCAACATTTATATTTTATATGCAATAATAATTAGCATATTATATAATTTTCCTAATATTACTATAAATTTCTTGAAAATTTACATAAAATTTACATAAAATAAAAACAAAATCATGCAACTACTATCATTTTAACATTGTCATGAGTTTATGATTAATTTAATTATAAATAATATTTTGGGTACTATGGTGCTACGATCGAACCTGATTACAAATATATTTATCGTTGAATTATACTTTAGTATATAATAATATAGTTGATTTTTTATATCTTATGCATTAGTTAATTATATATTAATTTGAGGTTAATTGAGGAAGTTGAATTGTTTGTGCTATAAAAGGGAATTTTTGATGGGAAACAAAGAAATTAGTGATGATTCTTTTTCTGTTCCCACTTTGTCTTATGAAAATTGATTGGAACATTTTTTTAACTGATATGTTTCCAAAGAATACGGCGAAATACAGTTCTACAATTTACACTGTGTTTTCGCACGTGTTTCATGGCAACAACAATAAATATTATGGATATTAATGTCTTTTTATAAAGATTTATCCACAATTTTAATGGAAGAATTAAATAATGTAATAAAATAATAATTTCGAGAATAATCAGTTTATTTCCCAAAACACAGAGATTAACTAATTAATTATGTAAAACTTAATCTAACACTTGCATGTAAGAAACTTACGTTGTTATTATTATATACCTTTTCCATGTTTCTCTTTTCCACTATAAATCCTTAATTCTTTCCTTTGAACCCAAAAACAATCCGACAACCTCAAGTTCATGTTCCAGTTTCATGATCATGTGCAGATACTGTCTACTTTTCAGCATGTTATTAAGCTTAACCAGCAACAAAATAATTCAAGCAACAAAAGATCCAGTTAATATCAGCTGCTCAGGAACTATAACTTTCAAGCCAAACAGTCCCTTCAAATCCAATCTTGATCTTGTTCTTTCTTCTTTACTCTCTAATACTACATCCAAGAACGGTTTCTACAACAGCGCTGGACATGGACCAGAAGACACAGTTTTCGGTAGCTTTTTCTGCAGAGGAGACCTGAGTACAGAAAACTGCACAGTTTGTGTAGGAAATGCTGCTAAAGATATGACTCGTTTATGTTCAAACAAGAAAGAATCTATAATTTGGTACAACAATTGCATGGTTCGATACTCTAACAGGAATTTCTTCGAGAGAATGGAACTGGAGCCTCATTTTATTGGGACAAATGCAGAAACTACAGACGATCCGAGTTTTGTAGTAGAAGTGCAAGATATAATGAATGATTTGGCGTCTGTAATTGTGAAGAATTATCAATCATCGGATAAGAAGTTTAAGACGAAAATGGTTAAACATAGGCTTTTTCCAATCTACAGCTTAGTAGATTGCATACCAGACATTTCTGGAACTGATTGTTCCAAGTGTCTGAAAAAAGCTATTTCTTATCTTCCTAGTTGCTGCAGTGGAACAATAGGGGCTAGGATTTTATTTCCTAGTTGTTCGATTAGGTATGAGAATTACCCTTTCTACAGCATCCAACAAGGTATGCAATGTAGACAAAATTTCAAATATTCAATAGAATTCTTAATTTATAAGAGGTCGCTAATTGACCGGAACAATATCGTTGGCTGCATAATAGGGGCTAGCCCTCCCCTTGAATAACATTCTCTGAGATAGTGACAATTTAACCAATCAGGCTACACCCTTTTTGGCATAGAGTTATTTTTTAGTTTTATGGCTTCTTGGTATACTTAAATTCAATTTCCTCATTTTTGGGTGCAGATAAGCAAGATCATACCGTTCTGTTGCGAATAATTGCTGTTATTATCAGTTCATTATTTACTGTGGTGGTGGTTTTCTCTGTTTTCTACTGGTTCTATAGAAGGAAAAGGTTAAAGAAATGCAGCAGTACAATAGATGAATTACTTGGTAATTTATTAATTTGGAATCAAACATTAAGAAAAATCTTTCTGATTTCTATCTTTCTTTCTGACAATTAAAGGGTTCAATAACTTAATACAATTTCCGGTTTTTGTAGATGGAAGCAAATTTTCGAATATGGAATCCTTGCAGTTTAGTTTGAGTACAATTAAAGCTGCAACTAATAACTTCTCTCCTGATAACAAGCTAGGTGAAGGAGGATTTGGTACTGTATATAAGGTACCCACATACTTTCCGACGCCGGTTAGGAATTCTAGAAGCATAATTTCTGATACGAATACTGGAATGTGTTTCAGGGTACCCTTCCGAATGGGCAGGAAATAGCAGCAAAGAGGCTGTCAAAATGCTCTGTACAAGGTGCAGAAGAATTCAAGAATGAAATCGAATCGGTATCAAAGCTGCAACATAGAAATCTAGTAAGGTTGTTAGGAATCTGCTTTGAAGGAGAAGAAAGGATACTTGTTTATGAATTTGTGCCTAACAGAAGCCTTGACTACTTTTTATTTGGTCAGTCCTTACTTTTTGATCTCTAAAGTTTTCAGTATTTATGAATAATGTAGCTTAATTAGCTTAATGTTTTTGTATAGATGCTGGAAAGAAAGATCTGTTGGATTGGCCGAGACGATACAGAATTATCATTGGAATCGCTCGAGGACTTCTTTACTTGCATGAAGATTCTCGTCTTAGAATTATTCATCGCGATCTCAAGGCTAGCAATGTGTTGTTAGATGGTGATATGAATCCGAGAATTTCAGATTTTGGCACTGCCAGAATTTTTGGTGTAGATCAAATTGAAGGAAGTACAAAGAGAATTGTAGGAACATAGTAAGTTACACATCCTAGTATCCTTAATTCTTCCAAATGTCATAAGAAAATCTTGCTAATTTGGGTCTGCAATTTGTAGTGGATACATGTCTCCAGAATACGTGACGTTCGGAAACTTCTCTGTTAAATCGGATGTTTTCAGTTTCGGTGTCCTAATTTTAGAGATCATAAGCAGCCAAAGGAACAGTACCTCGAAAACAGAATGTGGTCAAGGTCTTCTAAACATTGTAAGTGAACAAAAACTAAAGTGTCATTTCATTCCTTGTAAATAAAATATAAAATAATTTAAACTAAGAACATCAACTTTTACAGGCATGGAAACAGTGGAAAAAAGGAACACCTGTAGAAGTCATGGATCCAGTTCTAAAAGAATCATTTTCCATTAATGAAGTGATTAGAGCTGTCCATATTGGTCTGTTATGTGTTCAAGAGGACATGGACGACCGACCTGCCATGGCAGCTGTAGTCGCGATGCTGACTAGTGAGACTACCAGTCTACCACTGCCTCAACAACCGGCATTTACCAATTCTAGTATGATAAATTCTGATGCATTGTTTTCGAGAAACTCAAGTCAACTAAATATCGTCTGATTTTTGTAATCTAAATCTTTATTTATTATATATTCTTCTGATTCTAGGGAAATGACAACTAGTGCAGAATAAACATATTGTAATTTAAGTCAATGCATGTAAAACGTTGTATAAAAGTAAAAGGAAAGAGTTGACTGACCGGGAGACTTAAAATTTCAAATGGGGAGGCGCCTGAGGTGACAAAGGCCAAAGTGCATGCATACAAATAAAATATGGTATCATGTATTTAGAAAAACAGAGTTAAATCAAAGAAGATAGCTGACACTGACATCAATCTTTACATGATAAAGAATTGAACTTTGAGGAAACTTTACAGAAATCTTGCATCAGGATCCTAAAACATCCAGTATTACACAGTTTGATTGTGGACCTAAAAACCTTACAGAGGTTAAATTTTTGCCATTGTCGCATTCATCGCAGTTCAACACAACACCCTGATGAGATGGGAAACTTACCCATGTCATAGATGAACACCAAACGTGTTATAACACTTTATGGTTGTAACAGACTGCCATTAAGTAATTGTCTTTTTTGAAATCCGGATATGGCTAGCAACTTGTCTCCGCCATTCATGGATTGGAACCTGCTAAGCAATCCAGGAAGTGAATTATGGATAAATTTGTAACTATCGAATTAAGGAAAGAGCACAAGAATGAATCCTACAGCAGGGAAGCCACCATAATCGCCTGGCTCTTTTATATCCTTGGTGACACAACTATTAGCAGCCAGCCGAACCTGCAATTTACCAAATCATACCATACAGGTAATGAGTGATTTGTTGTTCATTCAACAACAACAAGAAGTCTTAGTCCCAAACAAGTTGGGTCAGTTGGCTATATGGAATTATGGATCCTCTTTTTACTATCCACTAAATTGTAAGCAAATAACCAATTAAATACCTTTGATGTGATAGATACATGGTCACGAATTGCTACTCTTCCCCCAAAAGTAACATAATCTCCTACCCTAAACAAGAACAAACAAGTGGGAAAAAAACACGAATGAGCATTATCTCTAAAAGCTTCACCAATCAACAAATGTAAATCACTTTAACCACAACATATTATATCTAATCCCAAAGGAATATCAAGAATACAATAGTATGATTTAGTGGAGACATACGTCACAGAACCTGCTATCCCAACTTGTCCACAGATCAAGCAACTCTTTCCGATAACACAATTATGACCAATCTGTATAACCAAGCAGAGAAGAAATCATACATCTAAAAAATAAGAATAACACTCAACAAAGATTGCAAATGAAAACTTACTTGGACTAAATTGTCTATCTTTGTATAATCATCAATAACTGTGTCTCTCCAACTGCATAATGAAAAAGACTACATGCTTAGGGCCCCCACTCAGATTCCCTCAAAGTGACAACTAGTTGACTCTTTAGCATGCACTTAATCTTATAACCAAAAACTAGGAATAAGATAAGCCAACCTGCCTCTGTCAATGCATGTATTTGCCCCAATCTCTACATAATTTCCTATCCTAGCATTCAGCAGCTGCATAAAAGACATCATAAGATATCTCATTCCAATTCAAAAACACAAATGCACATTGGAGGCTTTGTTGGTGTCTAAAAATGGACAAAGAAAAAAGAAAAAATTCCACTTGAAGCAATTTTGATAGGAAGGAGCAGACATGGTTGAAAATTTTAATTTTCAACTGAGCAACATCTCCACACTGTATTCCTGCATCTGGGAGTTCAACAAAGAAACATCGCAAACTGAATATCTTTGACATACGTGCATTACACAATATATCATCTATCCCCTCTCTGTAAATAGTTCTTCACATTTGCATTGTCTGTGTGACAAGAAAAAAAGGCACTCAATGAATTCAATGGGCTTAAAAAATAAATTATCACCAACTTGAGGCTTCTTCACCATCCCTCCATGCTCATCGACAAAAAATCCAAATCCTGTATAGTAAAAAGCACAGCAAGTCAGAATTTTGAGTATTTTCTTGATCTCGATTATTTGAATTAAAAAAAAAAATCACATTTTCAAGCCTTACCATCTTGACCAATGCACACACCATTGTGGATTACACATGAATCACCTATAATGCAATTGCCAAGTGAAACATTATACCTGCATATTTAATTGTTTATCCATTTAATTTTCAATTTTCACTCTTATAATTAATGATAAAAGAGCAATTGTGCAATAAAAAGTGAGATAATGTTATCAAAGTAATTAACTCAAATTACAAATTAATTATTTTCATAATGCTTAAAGGTGGCACTTTTTGTAATGGAAGTAAAACGAGATGGTGCACCCACCCTACTCTTGTGGATTGACCAACACTAACACCCTCTCCTATAACAGCTCCTGATCCAACAAGAACATTCGCACCCAGCACAACTTTGGAATGAACTACAGCACCCATTTCGATAACAGCTGTTTCGGCTATACAAGCTGATCTGTGGAACACCCCACCTCCGTTATGCCATTTTGAGAATTCTTGATGATTAGCTGCTCTTAAAATCATGCACAACAGGAAAGAGTTAATGTCCAATAATCTCAGACGCATTTTGACAAACAAGTGATGTGCGTTAGAGCTAGGACAAAAAGCAAATGAACTCAAGCTTGGTTATAGTTTCAGACTTACCAACTTGGCTAACCGACGGGATTGAAGTTGAACAATGGCTACGTGTAGCACCCAAAAGTATACATAAATAGCGAACATTCGATAATTTATTGACAGACATTGCCATTTTGAAACTGATCAGCGGCAGCTTAATTTTATTTTTTTTTTTACAGGTACAGTTAGTGTATTATTCTAAAACTGTTTATACAAATTTTATACAAATTTGTATAAACAGTTGTTTATACAATTGTTCTAAAACTGTTTATACAAATTTTATATAAATATATGGAATATTATTTTTCTATTTTTTATAAAAAAGCTGAATATTTATTAAAATTTAATATAACTGTTTTTTTTTTTTTAATTCTGCCGTATTTTTATTTTAAAAAATAAAATAAAAAGTGATAACGAATTTACAAATATCACTAATTTTTTCTTACAAGTGTCGGACTGACTTGTTTACTGAATAAGGCCTAGGCCCAACGGGTGTTGTAACAACTTGTTTACTGCATAAAGCCTAGGCCCAAACAAGTATAAATAGACTCATACACAATGTTTCTTTTTTTTTTTTTTTTTTTTTTTTTTTTTTTAAATTATTTATAATTAATTTTTAAAAAAATTTATAAATTTATTTTTTTTAAAATTATTTTTATTTTTTTGGAAATTTTTTTAATTTTTTTTTTTTTATATTTTTTGTGAAT